>CAIGRK010228144.1:0-12427 GCA_903798315.1 Fraxinus greggii
TGCATCTTCATCGGTGCGATCATCACCAATATAAATTGGTAAGACATTGTCCGATTTGTCGTAACCTGAAGATCCAATAAAAAAGGGATTGATCCATCATCGGATGGGTCGGTCGAGGCCGAGGCCGACTCCTGCCTTATCGGTCGACGCTCGTCGACAAGTCGGAGGCTGGTCGACCGGCCACGCCGAAGTCCTCCCTCGAGATGCTGATCAAATTTTTCATGATTCTGATAGTCAGTCCCATTCGGCTGAGATTCATTCTTTCCAACCAAGTTCTCCCAAGAGACACATTGGTTCGACTAAGTCTTTGAACCAAAACATAGAGATTGGGCGAGATCCCACAGGCGAGGATGTGGTTCTTGAAATTTTAAAATTCTATAGCCTTTATAATTCCCCACTTAAACTAGAAAAATCACTTAGCAAGTTCGATCGTGTTGATAATTGTATTTATAGAGCCCTTAGTCCCAAACAAAAGGCTTCCAAGGTGTGACCCCCATGAAATCGCTGTGTACAAAGACATTATGGATGGTGGCTTCGATTCTCCATCCATCCCTTTTTCGTATCAATATTTAACGAATTTCATCTCACCCCTAGTCAAATAAATCCTAATGCGTGGAAGAAGGCATTGTATTTCTTGTACGTTTGCCTTAACAAGAAGATCCTACTCTCAGTAAACCTTTTTAGGTATATCTTTGAGATGAATGAGCTAGTCCAGTATAATGCATTTGTTTTTTCTTCACCACTAGAGTCCCCTTGCTTTTTCATAAGTTTAGGAATTCCAATAGCTGGTGAAAATTTCGGTTCTTTGTTGTTTAACCTTCTGAGGGTTAATTCCCTTTCAACACCAATTGGGAACATCCTCAAATTCGTGTTTTCAATAGTCAAGTCGAGCTTACTCCTCTTCTAGAAGTACAAATCCAGCAAATGATTGATACACCACCTCTTACACCCGACCTCGGGTTAATTTTGACTATGAGGAACATGTTGATAGTGGGGATTGATCAACCTACCGGTAAGTCCTCTTGCCTTACTTCTTCTTTTACAATTGTATATATTCTTACTTGTTATTCTCTTTTTTTGCCTAATAAACTCAATCTTGCACATGCAGATATGGATTTTGATTTAGATGAGGTGTTGAAGTCTTTATCTGCTCCAGGGAGCGATGAGGGGTTTATCCCTGCTGATGGTTGGTTCTCACATATTTTGCCTTTAATTTTATACTTGTGAGCACATTCATCTCTTGTTTCCTGAACTTGATGATCTGTACCTTATGTATGTAGGTTTAGAGTTCGACTTAGAGGAGACGATGGACTCCATACCAAAGCACGAACATGAGAGTGATGCAGATCTGACTCCGGTTCCATTGAAGATAAAGAACACTGATGATGGAGGGATGCGTTACACCCCGAAGAAGACATCCCAACATTTAAATGAGCTCGCTGAAGCCATCTTACCACCCGAGACTAGAAGGGGCAGCTCCAGCCATGCTAGGTTCGAGCGTGAAGGCTCTCGCCTCCCAAACTTTGGATTTCCCTACTCGGGGCTATTCAGAGATGAGAGTGCTCAAGTCTTTGGTTACACCTAATCCTGCTAAAGTGATCGTCGAGCGCAGTGCATATGACATGTAAAGGGTCCTGGCGGTCTACACTCAGATGGTACATTTCCTGTTATGCTTCATTCTTTACATTGGTTTATTTTCGTGCTTATTGGTCGTTGATCTATTTACCTCCTGCTTGTTAGGTTGTTGCCTTACAAATCGGACTCGTCAAGTCGAGCCGTCATCAGTCATCGGAGCTAAAGACTCTCACCGTGGGGAAGAAGAAAGAAGCTCACCACTATAAAAAGAAAGTTTCATCTTTGAAGAAGTCTCTGTAAGCTTTGGAAACTCGTGCTCGAGAGCAATAGATGAAGATCGATAACCTGCGATCTGTTTTAGCCCGAGCTCCCGAGGAGGCGATGGAATGATATAAAGCTTCAGTAGAGTATGCCAAGAACCTGGAAGCGTCAGTGGAGCAGTACAAATCGTCATCTTATTACACTAAGGCCTTGCATTCATACAGGAAACAAACGATGGCTCTGTCCATCAAAATAACCGAGGAGTGGATCTCTATTGAGCACCCTTCCATCAACCCTTTGGGTTTGGATAAATTTCTGGCGCAGAGGAAAGGAAAGGAAAGTGGAACCCCACAGTCCAAGACATTCGGACCCATATCGAAGAGTTTTCTCATTCGAGTTGACATAGCCTTCTGTTGTACGTCTTTGAACATTTTTTTATGGTTATTCACTTTTACTTATTGCCTAGTAATTTCTTTAGGCCCGAGATGTAGACAAACAATCACACTCCATTTTGTAAAGCATGATTGCATTCTAATGGAATATTGTTGTCGATTAGTTGTTGTTATCATTGCACAATTGTTTTTAATTCAACCAAGTACCTATTAGCGATGTGTCATCCAAGGGGATGCACTGCCTGCATAACGGCCAACCATCAGTCGTCAATCATTACTTGTCCAACGAGCATGATTCGATTGCCATGTGGTCGACACTCATGTTGTCCGCATGACCAAATAGCAATTTCAATTCTCATATTTCAATTGTCAATCCTTAACCAATTTTTTCAATCTCGTTGCTTACCATCTACCACCTCAAGCTTTGTCGAATGTAGGGCGCTTGGTCGGTGGTTTAGGGCCATAAACAATTTTTTGGTTTCGCAGGCTCTCCACTATGACCATTGATCACAGTCGAGCATATAACCAATTTATTGGTTTTGTTGCTCACCATCTAGCCCATCGGGCTTTGTCGAATGTAGAGCATTAGTCGGTGGTTTAGGGTCTTAATCAATTTTTGGTTTTGTATGCTCTCCACTATGACCGTTGAGTGCAGTCAAGCAAATAACTAATTTATTAGTTTTGTTGCGCATCGTCTAGCCCCTCCGACTTTGTCGAATGTAGAGCGCTTGGTTGGTAGTTTAGGGCCTTAACCAATTTTTAGTTTTCGAGGCTCTCCACTATGACCATTGAGCGCAATCGAGCATATAACCAATTTATTGGTTTTGTTGCTCACCGTCTAGCCCTTCGGGCTTTGTCGAATGTACAGCATTTGGTCGGTGGTTTAGGGTCTTAAACCAATTTTTGGTTATGCAGCTCTCCACTATGAACGTTGAGTGAACTTGAGTTGTTAGGAAAAGTTTGAGGCTCCATGTTGACATATAAATTGTCCGGACTTAGAGGCTCAAAAGGTGCACCGAGACGTCCCAACTTGGCTGGCATTTCCTTAGCACCCTCATCATTTACCGCTGTCAAGGAAGTTCAATAGATAGCATTGCAAATTACAATATGTGATGTCTATAGCAGGCATTACATTAGGGAAATTAACAAAGCAACCTATCTACAGTATATACAAAAGTCACAACTTATTATCCTACGATGCAGCTCATTGATAGTATTTCTTGAGATGCTCAGCGTTCCATGGCCTGTTTAGTAGCTTCCCTTTTATGTCCTTCAGACTGTAGGCTCATTTTTCAAGGCTGCGAATCACTTCTTAAGACCCTTTCCAATTAGGCCCGAGCTTCAATAGTAGGTGTCCTGCTGCTGCTGCATCCCTAAGCACAAGATCTCCTGGCTAGAAACTCCTTGGCCTTACCTTTTGTTTGAAATACTATGCAGCCTCCTGCTTGTATGCTGCCATTTTTATAGCCGTCATCTCTCTCTCACTCCCTCAAACAAATTAAGTTCTACATTGGTTGCTGTGACGTTAAAATGCTTGACTTTCATTCCGTTGGTCTCACTAAGGACTTCAACATGAACAACAACTTCCATACCGAAAGACAGTTTGAAAGGTGTCTCGTCGGTTTGTTCCCGTGGAGTTGTGTGGTATGCCCTAATACATTGGGTAGTTCATCTGCCCAAGACCCATTCTCTCTTTCCACAGTATGGTTTGATTAGTCACTTCTGCCTGCCCATTGGATTAAGGGTGAGCAACCGAGGTTAGCCTATGATCGATGTGATAGCTCGCGCAAAAAGCTTTGAAGCTGTGGTCAAACTGTTTGCCCTTATCTGTAATGATCACTCTAGGTATCCCAAACCTGCATATAATGTTTCTCCATAAAAAGCCCAACACCTTTGATATCGTGATGGTAGCCAATGGTTCCGCCTCCACCTATTTAGTAAAATAGTCGATCATGACTAATAGAAACTTTCTTTGCCTATTAGCCACGGACAGAGGTCCTAGGATGTCCATGTCCTAGGATATCCATTTCCCATTGAAAGAAAGGACATATCCCAAAGATAGATGTACGCTGCTCGGCTGGGATATGAATCAGGTTCCCATGGCGATGGCAAACATCACATTTTTAACAAATTCCCTAGCATCCTCCTTCATGGTTGGCCAATAGTATCCCTGTCTTAAAATTTTGAGTACAAGGGCAGTCGCCCGCTAATGGTTACCACAAATTCTCACATGCACCTGAAATAGCTCTTCCCTTTCCTCTTTTGGTCATAAACACTTTAAGTACGGCATGGTGAAACCCCTTTTATAAAGTTGTCCGTTGATGACGGTGAACAAAGTTACCTGAGCCTTCAGCTGTTTTGCGTCGAGGCCGTCTTCTGGAGACGGTAAATTCTTCGAGTTGGTAGACATAGATACAAGTCTGGTTAATGCGTCTGCCCTCTCATTATCTTTCAGAGGAACCTTAGTTATCTTAAAATTTGTAAACCTTCCTCGTAAGTCTCTTACCTTCATCAGGTATGCCTCCATTCTTTCATCCTTAACTTCAAATTCCCCCATCACCTATCCAACTATCAATTGAGAATTGCTACAAATCTCAGCCGAGGACACCCCCAGTCTGGTTGCCAAGCCCAGGCCCTTGATCACTGCTTCATTCTCGGCGTTATTATTTGTAGCTGGGAAAGCGTAGCGAATGTTCCAACTCTTAGGAGTCCGGTCCTATCATTATGATTCCTGCTCCTGATCCTTCGTTGTTTGATGACCCATCCATAAAAAATTTCCAATCCTACACCTTGATTGCTCCTGCTCCTGCTCCTGCTCCTGAAGGTTGCTCAGGTGGGACGGTGAGCTCGGCTATTAAGTTTGCCAAGCCTACACCTTGATTGCTATTCTTTGTCTGAACTCTCTATCAAACTCACTCAACTCAATCGCCTACTTCAGCAATCTTCCTGAGGTTTCGAGTCGATGTAAAATCTACTTAATCAGCTGATCAGTCATTACCTGTACCATGTGAGATTGGAAGTATGGCCTCAATTTTTTGACCAGGACGACCAGGGCCAGCACCAGTTGCTCGGCCAAGCTATATATCGTTTTCGCGCCCTTCATCACTTGGCTTACAAAGTACATCGACCTTTGAGCCCTTGGGAATTCTTTTACTAATGCATAACTAATCGTCGTGGTGATACTACCAAATAGAGACACAAAACATCCTCCGGGCATGGAGTTATCAAAGTTGGTGGTTGATGTAATGCTTGCTTTAAAGATTCGAGCGACTTTTCACACTTCTGGGTCCACTCAAAATTGGAAGAGCCCCCAATGGCCTTGAAAAAATGGTAACACTTATCCGCTACTTGACTTATGAAGTGATTCGAGGCTGCTACCCGTTTCGTTAGCCTTTGGATCTCCTTCTTACTAGTTGGGCTTTTCATCTCCAAAATTGCCCGACACTTATGTGGATTCACCTCAATACCCCTCTGCGTGATCATCAAACACAAGAACTTCCCTTCGATACCAAAAACATATTTTTCTGGATTGAACTTCAGCCTATTCTATCGAGCATCATTGAACACTTTCTGTAGACAAGCTACGTGACTGTCACTCTTGGTACTCTTGACCACCATGTCATCGACGTAGGCCTCTATCACATTCACAATCAATCCATGGAAGACTCTGTTTACCATCATCTGATAGGTCGTCCCAGCGTTCTTTAGTCCAAACGGCATGACCGTATAGCAATATGTCCCGAAGTTAGTGATAAAAGACGTCTTCTCTTGATCAGACTCGGCCATAGAAATCTGGTAATATCCGAAAAATGCATCTAGAAAGCTAAGCCTTTCATTACCCGACGTGGTGTCCACTAAGTGGTCTATTCGTGGAAGCGGGTACGAGTCTTTTGGGCAAGCCTTGTTCAGACCAGTGTAGTCTACACACTTATGCCATTTTTCGTTCGATTTCTTCACAAGGACGATATTCGCCAGCCACTCGGGGTACTTCACTTCCCGGATAAAACCTGCATGTAGCAATTTCTCGACCTCCTCTCTCGCTGCAGCTTGCTTTTCCAGGGCAAAGTTTCTTTTCTTCCGCTTCACTCAGGGCTAAACGAAACTGTCAAACCATCAAATCGAACCAAATCCATTTCTTTGAAACCGTTGGTTTAGATCTACGTGGATCCGTCAATGTTTTGATTTTGAACCGAACCAAACCGCTTTGAAGTGGTTTGTTTTAGATTTTAACTTTTGCAAAGCGTTTCAAACCGTCAAACCGCTTTATAAAAATCAATTTTAGATTTAAATTTTATTCCACCCAATTAAAACCAAATGCATAAAAGATACCTTCATATTAGACACAATCCAATTAAATTCAATACCCACACATCTAAACTTTAAAATTTAAATCCAATCCTTAATCCTTTAGTACATGCGTGGTACTTTCAATTAACTTCTAGGTTATTTCTCCCTCTTTCAAACTCTAATAATAAAGGTGCGTGAATTTCTATTATTTATATTTTTATATATTGATTCTTTATTTTAATTTATGTTCATGTTGTTTTGTTTGTTAATTTTCTACATATTTTCTTAATTTCTTTTTACATTGATTTTAATAATGGGAAAAAAAGGTTTTTGCATTTTGCTGCAATTCTAGGGTTTCAAGATTTGTTTTTCCTTCAAGATTTGTATTGATTTAGATGACTAGTTAGAATTTTTCCAAGATTTGTTTTTCTTTCAAGATTTGTATTGATTTAGATGACTAATTTAAGATTGATATTTGTGATTTAACTTGTTCGATGTACATTTTTATTAAACTGTAGTTTTAAACCGAATCAAATCGAAAAATGTGGTTTAGATTGGTTTGGATTAGAAATTGAAGGGGTTTGGTTTAGTTTTAAAAAATTTCAAATCGCTTTAAGTGGTTTGGTTTGAAAATTTGTCACAAACCGACCAAATCAAACCGTGTTCACCCCTAGCTTCACTGGCTTCATCCCTGGCCGAACGTCGAGATGGTACTGGGTGACTGATGGGCTGATTCCTGGGATGTCTCCTGGACTCCATGTAAAAATGTCTATGTTAGTAGCCAAACATTTTACTAATTCCTCCTTCTCGTACAGTTTCAGATTTGCTCCAATGCTAAACTCGCAGTCTTTCGATACTATAATTTTTTTGGTCACATCAAACGGTTCGATCCGTCCCTGTTGGACCTCTATGTCTAGCACCATAATGGGTGGAGATCCTTTCACCTGCATACCATCAACATAGCATTTTCTAGATGCCTATTGATCTCTCTTTACACACCCAACCCCTCTACTAGTTGGGAACTTCATGCCCTGATGGTAGGTCGAAAGGACAGCACCTACAGCATTTAACAGCGGTCGACCGTAGATGGTATTGTATGCCATAGGGGTTTTGACAATCAAGAAACTTACCATGATTACCATGATAGTCGGATAAGTACCCAGCGTGACCGGAAGCTCCATGGTTCCCTCTGACATAGTTGCTCTCCCAATCCCTCTGGTCACCGTTTTCAGTTTCTCAGGAGAAATCTTGAAACCTAGAAAGGCATCCTACGTAAGAACATTCGCTGCACTTCCTCCGTTGACCAACACTCTCTTGATATCAAAATCTGCTATGTAGCCCACAACTACCAGGGCATCATCATGTTGGGCACGCCACACCAATCAGATCCTCCTCCTTGAACATGATGTTTTGATAGAATCGTGCATTCTTCTGGATAGAGCATATTCCAACAAAATGTGCATAGCTTTTCCTTGCTAAATTCGAGTCTCTCCTTGTTGCTATCCTGCCAGTGATCACATGTATCACTCTGACTCTCGATGCGGGAAGGCGATCCTCAACCTTTCGCTTGCCTTTGTCATTCTTTACATATTTGCTCAGGTGTCCCTGTCTCAGTAGGCATTCGATATCATCCTTTAGTTGCAAGTAATCTTCAATATCGTTTCTGTGATCCTTGTAGAACTGGCAATACTTGTTCTGATTTCTTTTAATTGGAGGGCATCAACATCGGCTTTGGCCATTCGAGCTCCTTCATGTCCCGTATTTCCATCAACAACTTTATACATAGAGTGTTCAAATGGGTGAAGGCCTTGACTTCCTCCCTCTTCTGCTTAACGAATCGATCTTGAACATGCCCCTTACTCATGCGCTCATTCTTTGTCCTACCTTTATCAGTAATTTTTTATCGTCACTTGACTTTCCCTTATAACCTGCTGCCTCCCATCCCTCTCTAAGATTTTTTGTGACTTTGTCCGCTTCTTCTGCATCCATGTAATTATCTCCTTTCTTCAGCAGTTCATGAATCGACTCTGGGGATTTTTGGAGAGCGACATCTTAAAGGTCCGATTTCGCATTCCATTCATTAGTGTTGTGACCAATACAGACATTTGAAGGTCTCTCAGGCCTAGTGTTGCCCAGCTAAACCTAGCCAAGTATTCCTGCATGGGATTATCTTTCTCTTGTACGACCTGCATCAACCCAATAATCGTCATCCTCTTCCTCTTGCTACTTAAGAAGTAAGCTACAAATCTCCTAGAGAGCTCCTCAAATGTTCTATTAGACAGCAGAGCCAGCGTTGCCACCTAGTCCTTGACCTTTCTCCTTAGTGTCGATGGAAAGGACCAGCACATTACTACGTCTGGGTCTGTATAGAGTCTCATTAAATCTACGAAGGTCCATAGATGGTCGAGCGGATCCATGACTCCATCATATGCTCCTATCATCAGTTGTTTGAAGCCTTTCGGTAAGGAAACCGCCATGATTTCATGTGCAAAAGGATCTTCTTCCAAAATCATTTGCTGCGCCTGCCCTTCCTCTTGGTTAATGCATCATCTATCTTCTGGGCCATCATCTCATCTATCTTACTCTCCAAGTCTATCATGGGTTCCGGAATCTGTGGAACTGCAACCACTGTAGCCTCCAAGTCTCCTACTGCTGGCTGAGTAATAGGTAGGATAACTTTTTGCGCTACTGGGGAGGTTGCTCACGTATGGCCTCCTGCGGGTTCTGTGGTAAGGCTACGATTTTCTGCGTTTAACTCTGCAAGATGGTTATCATGGCCGCCATTGAGTTTCCAAGATACTGAATTAGCTCTGCGTCACGTACTTCGATGATGGTGGCTGGTCGTGACCCCTTGCAATAGACTCTGACTCTGTCTCTGTCGTATTCCCGACCATGTGTGTTTCGCTCCTAGCCTATCTCCTCGAAATAGCTTTTTTGTTTAGTGGTTTCCTACATATGGCGCAAATGAAATAGTTAAGAAACTAGACTCCACGTCCTCCTTATGATGTAAGGTATTTCAGCTGCTTCAATGAATGAACATAACCTGCAAAATGAGGTTGGGGCTTTCTCCCACATTGTACCTCCGACATGAGAATTAGTAACTTGTTCTTTTACGTATGAAGAGGAAAAAAATAGGTATTCAAATAGCCAGAGTGTCAGATCCATACCTATCTTGCCTTATGGGTATTTATAAATGTCTGAAGCCACTTAACTACTTGGGGATTATCGTGACACATGTCCCACGTAAAGCTTTCCACTACCCCTACGTCTTGAGAGATGGGCCTCCATTTACAGGGATTAGTTGTGTCCATGATAATCGTTGTCGGTCTCCATTCAACTCAATAGTATTTTTATAGTTAAGTGTTGCATTGATCCCTTAGTAGTAGCCGGCCCGACATGAATGTAGAGGGTCTCTTATCGGTAGGCGGTCCTGTATGAATGTAGAGGGCCTCTTAGCGGTAGCCCAGTCTGAGCGTAGAGTGCCTCACAGCGGTAGGCAGTCCATCATGAACGTAGAGGGCATCTTAGCGGGAGGCGGCCATGCATAAATGAAGAGGGTCTCTTAGCGGTGGCAGCCCAGCATGAGCGTAGAGTGCCTCACGGCAGTAGATGGCCCAGTATGAATTTAGATGGCCTCTTAGTGGTAGGGGGCCAACATAGGGTGTTACACGATGGGTGTAGATTGATTAATATTCTTATTGAGTATAGTAAATAATTGTCGATGCCCCTGATATCAGTTATATTGGACCCCTGCTAGTTGAATTGAGCTCACTATTGCTAATCCTAGGGACCATGTTACACTTAGGTACTCTCAATAATTTATTAGTCTATTTTCACATTACTGGTTAGTGGATCATTGCACTATATGAAAATGAAATTAATAAAAATATAGCTTTGTTAGTTTTGTTTATATATTTTATTTGTCAACTAAAATATTTATCAAGTATTTGTTATGTTGGTCACAATAATAATCACATAAGTATAAAACATAGTTAGCGTAATTTGGTTATATAAAAAGAAGAGAAAATTCGATAATACAATATGTTGAGAACGTAAGTCTAAATCATCCAAACCTCGATTCAAGAATCTATCTTAGAGAAAAACAATTTCTAGAGGCATCTTTCATTCATACTGATTTGTATTTTTCGAACAGTTTTTCTTTTCAAAGCTTCGATTTTAGCCTATGTATAGCTCATGTTTTCAAACATGTTTATCACTAATGCTGATCCTAGGGACCATGTTACACTTACCTAACTTTCAATAATTTATTTGTCTATCATCACATTACTAGTTAGTGGGTTAATAAAAATATAGCTTTAAAAGTTTTGTTCATATATTTTATTAGTCAACTACAATATATATGACGTATTTCTTATGTTGGTCACAATAATAATCACATAACTATAAAATATAGTTAACGTAATTTGATTATATAAAAAGAAGAGAAAATTTGATAATACAAAAAGTTGAGAATAGTCTAAATCATCTATACCTCGATTCAAGAATCCATTCTTAGAGAGACAATTTCTAGAAGCATCTTTCATTCACACTAATTTGTATTTTTCGAATAATTTTTCGTTTCAAAGCTTTGGTTTTAGCCTGCGTATAGCGCATGTTTACGAACACGTTTATCACTAATGCTGATCCTAGGGAACATGTTACACCTACCTGACTTTCAATAATTTACTAGTCAATTGCATTTTATGAAATTGCAATTAATAAAAATATAACTTTGTTAGGTTTGTTCATATATTTTATTAGTCAACTAAAATATTTATGACGTATTAGTTATGTTGGTCGCAATAATAATCACACGACTATGAAACATAGTTAATGTAATTTGGTCATATAAAAAGAAGAGAAAATTCGATAATACAAGAAGTTGAGAACATACGTCTAAATCATCCATACCTCGGTTCAAGAATTTATTATGTAGGATTTTTTATACTCAATAAATTCGGATGATGATTTAAAACGATGTCGTATAATTATATCGACACCATAGTACTTGGCTCAATCTGGAAACAACCAATACACTTTGAGGATGGTTCAAGTTGTGGTTAGTATTAGGCTTTTGTTAGGTGGTGATATAGTAGCTCATTTAATGGATTTAGTGGAAATGGATTTATCCCTTGGCACTTTTAGTTGGTGATCATTCCTTGGTTTGTTGGGCCCATTTGGAGAGAAGAAAGTCTTTGGCCCAAGTTTTGTAGGTGTATTAAAAATAGAAGAGAGAGAGTGAGAGAGAGGCAGCCGACACTTGGTGAGTTCTTGAGAGTTTTAACCATTGCTTCATCTTTTCTTCTTTCTTCCTTCCCTTAGTGATATTGTAGTCACTACCGTCATTCTTTGTGGTTTACCAAGAGGGCAACCAAAGTGTAAAACGTTGTGGGTTGAGCAAGCCTCGATTGGTGTTCATTTGGTGATTTTCTAAGTTCGGATTCAAGATTTCTCAATGTTTCTGCCAACATATTCTTAGAGAAAAAACAATTTCTAGAAGCATCTTTCATTCATATTGATTTGCATTTTTCAGACAGTATTTCGTTTCAAAACTTTGGTTTTAGCCAATATGTAGCTCATATTTACAAACATGTTTATAAAATACTAGTGAAGAAAACATGCGTTGCACGTTCGTTGATTAGTGGTAAAAACAAATGTTTGTAAATTTTAGGGAAATTTATTTGTAAATGACAGCATCGAAAGAAAAGGATACAAAAGAAATGACGGGAGTATCATGAAACCGGTGAGAATTATAAGATTAAAAATTCATATTAGAAGTTCTCATAAAAACTACTTGTAGATTTTAAAGTGCAAGCAAAACTTCTTCAATACAAAACTCAAAAATTCCAAAACTTCATCGTAAGTTGCACGATAGTTATTTAATGATGAAAATAAATATATGTAAATTTTAG
>CAIGRK010228228.1:0-20602 GCA_903798315.1 Fraxinus greggii
TTTAATTAAATATTAATAAACGTCTCGATTTTACGATATCTGACTGTCGACGTTGACCGGTCAATGTCCGTCCGGGCTGAGTTTCAAGGCTGGGTCCGCCACTGATGGGCCCGATAGATCAATCACATCTACCGTAGAGATGCATTCGTTTGGGACGGATAACGCAAGAAAGAAGACTTGTCATTGTTCAAGAGACTCTTTCATATCTAAGATTTGCTTACTCATGGGAAAGAATCCACTCATATGGCGATGTAGAAGATTGAGAGTTGGACACAAGGGGGGAACGTCCGTATTTCACTTGCCTATAACTACTTCAGGCCGAAAGGAACGAAGACAGTCTAGGCAACATCTATTTGGAATACATGTATAACACCGAAGCACTCTTTTATCCTTAGGTTAGGAGCCAAGTCTAAGCTACTAACCAAGGATAAATTATTGCATATGGACATTGATAGAAACTGTGTGCTCTGTGGCACTTCAACCGAATATGTTCAACACTTGTTCTTTGAATACACTGTGAGTTCAAATGTGGGTAAACAAATCAAAGATTGGCTGGGCATTTGGTTAGCTATGTCTACTATTGCTAGCTCTGTGAAACAGATTTAAGAAGGAAGCTCGAGGTATCTCATGGCAAAGCAAAGCTAATATGATGATTTTGAGGATCTTCGGCCACAATCGGACGACATTGTTAGAAGGATTAAAACATATGTATACAAAGTAATGTTTACCTTATATTCTCATGTTTTAACCCACAATGAGTCGCAAGCTTTGGGTCGATAGATTATTTCATTTGTGTATATATATATATATTTGCCCGGGTATACCCGAAGTTCTTGTACATAATTTTTTAATCAATATAATTCACATTTACCGATAATAAAAAAGTAAAGATTACGATATATTTGATCTCAACTAAAATGTTGAATAGTTGGATATCCAAAATATGTGTCGTACATTACATATATACAATACTAAGAATCCCTAACACATTAGGAGAATATAATACGATGAATAGTCTAATGTATGGTAGAGATCAACAATAGTAAGTCTAAATGATAAAGAAGTGTTTGGGATAAAATAGAATAAAAAAAACTGTCAAAATTGCGAATCATGTAAAACTCGAATAAGACCGTCGCGGTGGTCAAGTAGTGGCTGCCGCTCAAGCAACCGTCTAGCGATAATCGAGCGCTAAAGCTTTGCTTCCTTTCTCCTTGCACGATTTCTTCTTCTCCTATTGTAATTGGACTCCTTCAACTGTTCTTCGAGTTCAACACATTCCGCAATTCCAACATAACTTCTAAATTGAATTTTAACTAGAATTCACAAATAGACTCCAATTAGAATTCTCAAGTCGACTACAATTAGAAGTTCAAATAGTCTTTCAAATAAAATTCAGGTCACACCGTGATTCTAACACCCTCAAAATAATACTCTTATATTTACAAATTATGTACAACTCTCCAAGAGGGCAATGACACAATTTATTTTTCAACAGATCATCATGTGATTAAAGATAAACGAAGATTGATAAGTATCATCTATAAATATGATATGGTATGAAAGCTAAAACAAGACAGCATGAAAATTGCTAAATCAAAATTGTAATATTGAAAATATTGAATTACAAGACATGAATAACTTGATAACTCAAGTTTTGTCCCACATGCTTTTAATGAGGTAACATTTTATTATTCTAATTTTGAATAATCATTTGTATTCACTTTTACATCGTTTGATATTCTTTTTCACCCATTGAAATTTTATCAAACAAGGTTATAACATATATTGTGTAACGAGTCATTCAAGGGAGTGTTGTAAATTACATATTTATTAGTAAATGACCATTATAATACTACAATCTTAGTTATTATGACTATTGTATCACATACGACCTAAATTCTTCCTTATAAATACGAGGCTTTGATTTTCACTATAGTATACCCCAAGTCTATTTACTTATTTTATAATATAATTTATAAATTTTGTCCAAAAAAGAGGGTGCATCTCGACGACCTTGTAAAAATCAGCCCTGCAGACGTTTTGACTAAAAAGAATAAAGTTAGTTGTACAACTTCTGTCGACAACTAATTTTACAACATGTGTTGTTACGATGTCGGTCTTTGATTTCAAAAAATTAATTTACAACGTGTGTTGTTAAGATGTCGGTCATTGATTTCAAAATTAATTTTTTAATATATGATATGATGTTCACAAGTCACATGTTAAGCCTCTGTTTGATACAAATTAAAATTTTTATTCTCATTCTTCTACTCATTTTTAACTATATATTTTTTAATAAAATAATATTTTTCATCACATCAATAACTTTTCCTTCTTTTTCAACCACACATTCTCCATCAATTTACTGTTTCAGAATACATTCTTATAAAATAATGTGGCTCAAACACACTTATAATTGACCAAGTGTGTAAGGAAAATTTTCAATTTTTATCAAATTTTTAGTGCATTTATAGAAAAATGTNTAATATTTTTCATCACATTAATAACTTTTTCTTCTTTTTTAATAATAAATTTTTCATCAATCTATTATTTAAAAATACATTTTTCCAAAGTAACGTGGCTCAAATCTACCCCTCATGGTCATAAACAAAGTTTGTAAAAGGTACTGTGTAAGTGCGCGACTCAAACCGAAAAACAGAGAGAGCGTTTTTTATACGTTCGGTTAGAGAGATCTCACTTGTGCTCAATCTTCTTCTTTCCTCGTGTAAGCAGTAATCCTCTTTGTCTCTCATTTGCAATTAGTGGAATTTTATTCCCTAATTCTCTGGTAATCTCGTTGCTTGATTTTGGCTTTTTTTTTTCTTTTTTAATTTTCATCTGTAATTTTGATTTTTTTTCATTCATGTGTAATTTTGGAGCTCTAGATCTTTAATTTTACATAAATCCTATATATTTGTTTTTTTGATATCTCGAGAATTTTTTTATTTATATCATGGCTATTGTGTATGAGAATTTTGATTTCAATTGCAGCTTTTTCTTCACATTTGGCATATTGTCTGACTCTCTAAGCGCGATCTCATCCCGCCAATCCAAGATCTTTTATTTTATTTTTTCAAAGCGATGATTGAATCATTTAGCTCACAAATCAGTTTCTATCAGAGTATATTTATTTATTTATTTTTTCTGTGGTTTATACGAAGATTGGCAGCTACGCCAAATTCAATATTTGATTGTTACTGGCCTAAAGTTTGTGTTTCAGCACTATGCATGTACGTTGGTAACTTGGCTTTACAAAACAGATTTATATTAATAACTTAAAGAATGGTGTATATTCTGTGGGTTCTTTTGTATGCCAGATGCAATGTATTCTTCCTAAATTACGGTTTTTTTTTTCTTTACCTTTTTTTAATTTTTTTGGGGGCTCAGCATGTAATTGTTTAATGTTATTGGTGTTGGCAGTGGAGAAATGGGGCTGTCTTTCACCAAGCTCTTCAGTCGGCTGTTTGCCAAGAAAGAGATGCGAATTCTCATGGTTGGTCTTGATGCTGCTGGTAAAACAACCATTCTCTACAAGCTCAAACTTGGAGAGATTGTCACGACAATTCCTACTATTGGTAAGCTCGCATCACTTTGATGTTTTCATGCTGTTTCTTTTTCTGTCTGTGACTCATTATCAGTGAGGGGTTAGCTTAGTTATGTTTTGTGGTCCTTCTAACCTAGTGTTTTCCCCAATTTTCATTACCCTCTATTTCAGAATCAAATTTGTATATAATGAATCTCACCATTATAAGTCCTTCTATACTTAGTTGACAGATGTCATGCAGATGACAGATCTGTCTATCTGGCATTTATCCTTCGCAGTCTTATATGTTAGTGGTTTGGTAGGTTCTCCTTCATAACTTCATTGATTGAGCTTGCACTCTTGATCCCGTGAATTCCAAGTTGTAAAAGTGCCGTTTATCCTTCACAATCTTATATTTTGAAAGTGTTTGTTCACACCTTTAAAGTTTATGTAAAATGTGTCATTTATTCATTTCAATCTATCTGTGTTTGCCCAAGAGGAGATCTTAATTTCCTTAGCTGCGGTTCAATTATAAGTTAGCCGATTTTTTATTTCCATATTAGCAACTGTGATGCAATATTTTAGTTTTTCCAGTCTTAGCTGAATTTTTTATCGTTTGTTATCGCTCTGAGTAATCAAAGGAATTAACTCTTAACTACAAAAGAATCTCAGGTCATATAGCTTCATAATTTTATTCTTTATGTTTTTTTGTTTGATGTATAAATTTGTTTTATTTTCAAATAACTGCAAAACTGAAAATATTTTGTTTAGGATTTAATGTGGAGACCGTTGAATATAAAAACATTAGCTTTACAGTTTGGGATGTTGGTGGCCAGGACAAGGTATGCATTTAAAGCTTTACATTAGCTTTGCGACCGTTATCAGTATCTCTTAATCTTATCTAGCACTTGTTTGGGCTCCATTAAAATTTAATTTTAGGGAAAATGTATCTATAGCGATATTTTTGGAGAATGGGTGGTTAAAAAATAAGAGAAGTTTTGGATTTACGTGTAATATTATTTTATTGGAGAATGTTTGATTGAAATTAGGAGAGAGAAAAATACATTTTACCTAAAATGGAGCCCAAACAAGGGCTTAAGGAGAAATGCTGAGAGTCAAAGCAAGCAAAATATTTGATAAAAGATCAAGGTTGGAAGAGAGAGAGAGAGAGAGAGAGAGAGAGAGAGAGAGATGATAAACTCCAGCCCTTTCAAAGATCAGCTCTGTAAGTTATTTAAAGCATTTTATATTATAATCTGTTGGAGATCTATTTGGTTGTGGCTATTCTATGATAGTCCTGTCGTATGAAAATGCTCCAACTAGCCTATCTTGCTTAATACAGTGTTTGTTGCTGTTTTGTAGCATGAAGGCGATGATAAAATTAAATTGTTCTATGGTTATTCATAACTGTAAATATTCAAATTACAAAAAAACTAATACTTGGTAGTCTGTATATATAGATTTTCAGTACACATGGTGTTGGATGATGAAATACATAACATATGCTTGAACTACGAACTTCTGTATTTTTTCTTGTTAATAAGAGTTTCATCATTTTTGCTTATACGTAATTTATTAAAAAATCAGTCATATGTCACATACATGTACTTCTACAAATTCAAAAATGAATAAATGTTTAAAAAAATTAAAATAGGGTACCAAGGTGTTTAACCTTTGTGTGGCGAGGTGTAAGCCCAACATGGTCCAATCAGCGGCGGACCTACATGGGGCCCAGTGGGGGTAGTTCCCCCCTTTGGATTTTTGATCAAAAAATTTCTTATGAGGACCTGGAGGCTAAATGATTTTTTGATGGCTACAGTGATTGTGGTGGAGAGATGGATGAGAGAAATATACAGAAAGGATAGGATTTAATGGCGGCAACACAAATTAGAACGAGAAAGTAGAACACACACGCGCGCGTAAAAAAAAAGGAGGATAGGGTTTAATGGCGGCAAGCTGGCATCGCAAATTAGAAAGAGAAAATAGAACAGACACACATGCATGTGTGGCAAACACAAATATCTAGACAGATACCTAAGAGAGATGCAGATTATGAACTTTTCCATGATGTGATTTAGCGGCGGCAACACCAATAGAAGCTATGAAATTGCAATTGTAGTTTCGCCAGTGTCTGCGAATGCAATCTGTTATTGTGGCAAATTGGACACTGAAGTCAGAGTGGTAGATGTAAGAAAAGATAGTAAAGTTGGAGAGAGAAGAACATATGGGTTTATTGATATAAAATTTCATGCATACACAAGGGGTATGTTTTATATTTTATGGTATTGTATGTTGGGGTTGAAGTTACAATGAGTAAAGGAAGGTTCAAGAGAATTGAGAAGTTAACGATATGTATTTGACCAACTACTTTCTAACTAGACCTGTTAACTAGTAAGTTAACTAATTAAGTGAAAACAAATATTGAACGACTATGGCTAAAAAAAGAAGTCGATAAACAAAGCAACAACTATTTGATCTTCTTGTTATGGAAGATTTCTTAAATCTTTATCTCTACTTTTGGTTCTTTGGCTGGAGGTTTGAGTACATATTTTAGGTTGAGATTGGAAAGGTTAATGATTATTAAAGCTAGGTTGGAGTTAAATCTTCCCCCGCTGATATGATCCTGGCTCCAGCCCTAGTTTTAATAAAATAATTCAAAAGAATGTAAAATATGCTCATAATAAACCATAAACTATTTTTAAAAAATCGATAAGGAGACTAATTACAAATTAAACGTAGTCTAACTTGCAACCAAACATGAATTACATCAATAAAAAAGAATATAATATGTTCTCAAATTAATAATCACAAGGAAGTTAGAATCTACAAAAATACACTAAAATCTCTTATGATCACTACTAATATGATGTTAAGGGAATTGTTGTCATCATCTTCTCTATAAGTTTCATCTTATTCTTCGTCATTATCTGCTGCTTGTAATAGTGTTGTACTTCCCTTTTTCCTTTCCTACATGTAGAAAATAGAAAATAAAAAAATCCAATAAAATATTTTAGGTTATAAAGAAATAGCCCAAAAAGCTAAGGACATTAATAACATTAATAACATTTCCAGAAAATGCAAGGCAAATGGGCAAACATCATAATCACCTTGAGGTGTAAGCCTCACAAATGATACTTAAGGGGCTGGTTTCGAGGTGTTTCATGAAATCCTCACGTGAGGCAGGATTCGAGGTGTGAGCCATAAACAGTGTTTTTAAACAATGCAATATCGGTCATATCAATATGCTAAGAGTATGGATGTCTCCGAGTTTCACCTTCTGCTCATTGGCATACTGATTCATTTTTCAGATCCGTCCATTGTGGAGACATTACTTCCAGAATACTCAGGGACTCATCTTTGTGGTCGATAGCAATGACCGAGATCGTGTTGTTGAAGCAAGGGATGAGCTGCACAGGATGTTAAATGAGGTAATTAAAAATCTAAATCTCAGTTCTTAAAATGCATGGGATATTCGCTTGAGAATTAAAAAGGAAGCCGGGTAAAGGGGGAATTTGAATAAGGTGAAACAAATGAAATTTATTTTCCTCTACACAACATAAGTCAGAGTGAATGACAGATTGATATCTGATCATCTGAAGCTTGTAGAATGTGATTTAGAATTTTTATTATCATTTTTTCTGGTCTTTTCTTGGTCATTACTTCGTTTTCCCTATGGCAGGATGAATTGAGGGATGCAGTGCTGCTTGTATTTGCCAACAAGCAAGATCTTCCAAATGCCATGAATGCTGCCGAAATAACTGACAAGCTTGGCCTTCATTCTCTCCGCCAACGCCACTGGTAAATAAACCATAAACCGTTCTGCCTTTTGTCTCTCTGAATATAGATTAGGCATCTCAATATAAAACTATTAAAAATTATGGTGTTAAAAATGCAGGTATATTCAGAGCACATGTGCTACTTCTGGTGAAGGACTGTACGAGGGTCTGGACTGGCTCTCTAACAACATTGCAAACAAGGTGCGTCTTGCAAATTCTTTACACATTCCAATTGTTTGTTTACAAATATGAACACTTTTGAGTAATTCTAGCCTTGCCTGAAAGTCATTAATTGCAATTTGCAGGCATAAGCTTTTCGTTCTTTGTTTCTCAATCAAAGGTTCAACAAGGCGGCAGTGCCAGAATAGGCTTTCAATTGTTTATTGTCTTGGACTTCGACTGATATGTTATGATGTAAACTTGATTGCTTTTTCGAAAAAATAGCCATCTGTTTCTTATTCTGAATAAGTCGTGGATTTTTGTTAATCTTGCTCCTTTCGTTATGAACGATGATTAGATATATCACGAATTCTCCATGTTTTTCTGCAAATTGGAACTTTTGCTTCAAGGACATTCTTTTTCTTCTTGATCTGGAGAAAGCTGCAACCAGCAGTAGTTTTCTATCCCTTGGGAAAGTTTAAGGATTAATCTATTTGTACATTTCTCCTTGATATCTTGGACGAAATCTCTATATGTGTAGGAAATCTAGTCATTGATTGAAAAGAATGTTGTTAAAATTAAAGTAAAAAAGTTGTCAACTCACACATTGTTATCCATGATGTCAATCTTGATGTATACTAAGCAAAACTCAAAGTTTAAACCAATAGGAATTGAACTCGAATCTTATTCTCGTTAGGCGAAATTTTGTAGATGGGTGTCTATATTTAACTTCAATTTACTTTATAGTATAACTCTTTAAACTTTCACACCATTATTATTTTTAAAATTCAAATAAGGGTTGGAATCGAAATAAACCTCAAAACTAGAAGAAAATGTGGAAAGTGGGGAATAGAGTCAAAAATAAAAATGACTTCGAAAATATGTGAGGGAGCAATGAGGAACATAAGGGATCTACTGAACAAGATCCTGTCTGAACAAGTTTTGAAGTGAAAAATCAAGAGAAATTTGCATTCTTAACAAATTAGGTCAAGAAACTAACTCTTAGTCTTTATCTCTGCTTGCCTTGTAAAAAGCTTGAGTCAGTGAAGCAAAAAATTTGATGGGATCATTACGACGCAAGAACGTATAATTTGTTAACGAATAAAACAATTAACAAAAAGAAGAGGATCAAGAAGAGAAGAATTTAGGGTAAAGAAAATCATTTTTATTCATATATTCAATTGTGAATTATAATGAATAAGAATTTTATTTATAGAGAAAATAATTGAAGAGAAACTAAAAATAAATAACTTTCTACTAAATTAAAATTGTCTCAAAATATCAAAATTAATTATGTTTTGAACCAAAATCTACTTCTAAAATCATACTACAATTTTATTCCTATCTCCATCACATTATACTATGAACACAAGGAAATATTTAATTAAAGGTAGTAAAAATGGTGTGGCTATCCTCTGAAATTATCAATAAAATGGAGTGGTTATAAATCGCCCCACTTGAATGGTGCATGAAAGTCAAGAAAAACAAATTTCAACTAAGTGTACAGTGTGTGAGATGCAGACCCTGGTTTGTTCTGATTTCCCCAAATTCAAACCACGTTCCCTTCACAAATTCAAGAAATCTACACCAATCCCATATTGCAGTCTGAGAAAAACAAGCACTAATTCTAATTGGGCAGCCATATCAGCAACCCTTTTCGGCACCGGCTTCTTCTTAGGTCCCCTTGTAGATGGGATCCATTCCAGAGTAAATCTTGTGGAATACCAAAATGGGGCAATTGATATTGGTCCTTTTCACACAAATATTTGGGTAAACATAATTCCTCAAAGTTATTTTTGTTGCCATTTGAATATATATATATATATTTTAATTATTATTATTGGTATGGTAGGTACCTCCTCTGCTTGGGCTGTTCTATTGCAGTGTGGGATTACTGCAACTTTTGCTTGATCAGAGGTTGCCATCTGAGGCAATCAACAGTAGCCCAGAGAAAACTGCTGCTTCATTTATGTGAGTCTTCATTTACTCACTTTTGGTACTCGATATGACCCAAACAGGCAGAACTATTTATTTATTCCTTTAATCAGAAACATCGAAGTCTAGCTAGACTAAGTTTAATGCCTTCATTAGACTCAATGACCTTCTATACTAATAGTGGAAAATAATACAAGTGGGAGAGCGACGTGGCTACCTCATGAGTAGTGAAATTGGAAGTACGAGCGAGAGAAAAGGTAAATAAGAGTAGAAAGGGTAAATCTTTTGCAACGATCATAACACAAATCTCCTGCGAAAACCAAGTGAAAAGACATGGATTTGGTGGGCAAAGGATTGGATATTGCAAGGCCCTCCCTCTTGATCAATAGCATGTGGTGCAAATGAAAATGAGTATAGCCCATTGTACAACAACACATAATTGGTAATATATTGAATGATGAATGGCAGAGCCCTGGTGCTGTTCGTTGAATTAAGTGCAGAATTGTACAAAGCTGGAGTAGCAGACAACATTGAAGCCTACATATTATTTGCTGGGGCGGAATTGGTTTGGTTACTGCTGGATAAGACTAGATTGGGATTTGCACTTGCTTGTGTTGTAGGCCTTTGTTGCCCACTTGCAGAAATTCCCATTATGAAGTAAGATTCGATCTGTCTATATTATTAATCAACTTTAATTTCCATAATCAAATTGTTCTTTTTGATAGACTGTTTGGGCTCTGGTACTATCCCCACGCAAATGTCGAGATATTCGGTCAGGTAATTTGCATGTTTGGTAGATAGAAATGTACATTAAAAGAATTTTCAGGCTTTGTTTAATGCATATGATTGTGCAGGGACTAGTAAGTTGGACTATGACCTGCTATTTCGTGTATACTCCATTCTTGATAAATATATCACGCTCGATCAAATCGATCATTGCTACTGCAAATCCTGAAGAAAGATCAATTTCTGAGTAATGGATAAAATTAGAATCGTTCCACTGATGGATGTAAATTGTTGACTCTACCAGTTTTCTGTTCTAATTTTTGATTTTGTGAAGTTTATTGTTGGTACTATTAACTGGAAGGGCAAAGAATCATTTGCAGCAAAATATAACGTATGTCCTATATTTGAATTCAACGACTACTTGTTGAGACGAGTCCAAGCAAATCAAATCCTAATATTACTTGTAAATATTAGACTTGGGATGTTTGACATACGTGATCACATTCACATACAGTTGTGCCAATTTCTAGTAACCAATTTGATAGAAAGGAGATGTTGGAACCGTATTTCACAAAATTCTTATTGAATTCATTGATATTTTCCATATGCCTCACCTATAATAATATATTGAATGAATAGGATTTATTCTTCATAAGATGCCAACGAATAATTTGTGGTCGTGAAGTCACTTCTTTTGTTCAACCATAATTTTGTGTTCATAGCGTGCACTTGTAATTTGGTTTTAACGTGTGCAACTGCAATTTGGTGTTCATACTGTGCAGTGTTCACACTTATTTTTACTCCTACCTATAGGGCATAGAACCATTTAGCTACGGTATCCCATTCTTGGGAAGAGAGAGAGAGAGAGAGAGAGAGAGAGAGAGAGAGAGAGAGAGAGATGTTTCTCATAAATACTCAAGTCTTCTTTCGTTTAAATGAGTATGTTTTCTTCTCTTATAAGAGAGAGGTTATTGTTATTGTGCTCTCTTTATAGTAAAGAGAAGTTGTAATCCTTTTCCTATAATGAATTCCTTCTATAGTTTGTCAATGATTTTTGTTCATCAATTTCTCCTCATTTTTCTTATTTTCACTTCAGTTGCATTTTTTTACTTCGCACCACAACTTCCTAACAATGGTATCAGAACATCAAGTTTATTGCTAGTTTGCGAGCTAGGTAGACCCAGTTAGTAGAAAAGAAGCATTTTTAACAATGACAACGAAGTTTTGAAATAGAGAAGCTTAACGAGAATAATTTGTTATGAAAAATGAAGACGAAGGTAATCTTAATAAAAAAGATTGTTTGGAGGTGATCGGAGAAAGATTGACAGAGATTACTGACGATATCAAATGGAAGAAAATGAATGATTGTGCCATCCCTAATCTACATATGGGTCTAGCTAGTGGACTCTTGTCAAGTGTAGAAGAGAAAAAGATTGCAAAAGAGATTTGGAACACACTAACAAAGTTGTACGAGGTCAAGTCACTACATAACAAAATCTTCTTAAAGGGAAGACCCTACACTCTTCCAATATCAGAATATTTTTCGGTGACGGATCACATCAACACTATGAATACTCTATTTTTCTAAACTCTCAAAGTTGGGTTATAAAATAGATGTAAATGAGTGTGCAAAACTTTTACTTCAAAGTCTACCTGATTTGTATGATCAACTCAAACTCATTATCAACTTGATCAATAATATTCTTTCAGACTATCTACTATTGAGGAGGTTGCAACTGCTGTTTTAGCAGAACATAGGTGCAAGAACAAGGAAGAAAATTGGCCAATTCACAACAAGTTGAGGTGCTATCGATAATGAGAGGGAGACCAACGCGACATGGCTCCATTGGGAGTCAAAATCATGGTAGATCCAAGTCAAGAAGAAAAACATCAAATGCTACTAATGCGGCAAGAAAGGGCACTAGAAGAAAGATTGTTGGAGCAATAAAAAGAATGTAGAGAAGAATGTAACAAACATTTAGAGTAGGTTGCAAGTACTCAAACGACGGTGAAACTCTATATAGTGAAGCAGCAATAGAAGACATACCACAATTTGCTCATGTGTGGCTTATGGACTCAAGAGCCACCTAACATGTGACTTCTCAAAAAAATTGTTTAATCGGTATAAACCAATCTTAGGAGTGAGAGTAATTAGTCGATATATGGCAAATCCTAGTAAAGAATATTAGAATATTGTAAAGAGGATCCTAAGATATGTTAATGGTACCTCAAATGTCGCATTATATTATGGAGGATCAAAGTTTACTCTCATATGCTATATTGATTTAAATTATGTAGGTGATCTTGACAAAAGAAAATCCACTACTAGATATGTGTTTATTCTTCTGCTCGAGGAGCTGTAAGGGTTTCAAAATTATAATCTATCGTGGTAACTTCTACAATGGAGGTAAAATATCTTGTAGCTACAAGAGTTGTAAAGAGGAAATCTGGTTGTAAATATTAATAGAAGAGCTCAGACATAAATAAGAGAAGAAGTCTATATTTTGTGATAGTCAGAGCGCTTTGTATTTGGCAAAGAATCCAGCATTTCAAGCAAAGAAAAAATAAGTTTTAGTTCAATATCACTTTGTAGTGAGAAGGTGGAAAATGAATTGTGGATATATAGAAAATCCTTACTGGAGACAGCCTAGCAGATATGTTTACAAAACTAATCAACCAAGACAAGTTCATACGGTATATCCTTTATTAGCCTAGCGAAAACATAAGCAGCATGGAAAGGGCAAGTGTAGAAAGAATAAACAAAAGTTACTACAAAAGTGAATTTAAGTGGGAAAAACTGCGGCGGTAAAGCCACTTTTTTGTTCGGCCGCAATTTTGTGGTCGCACTGTGCAGCCATAATTTTGTGTTCACACTTTACAACCATAATTTTGTGTTCACATTGTGAAGCCACTATTTGGTGTCATTGTATAGCTTCAATTGGTATTCACATTGTGCAGTTTTCACACTACTTTTTACTCCTATATATAGGGCATAGAACCATTAAGTTACGGTATCCCATTCTTAAGAGAAAACAATTAGAGAGAAAAAAAGGCTTCTTTTAAACACTTATGGGCTGTTCTCTTTACCGTTTTCAAGCCGTTTCCTATTTTCGATTTTTCAAAATAGTGAAAATGCATTCTCTTTTCTATTTTCGAAAAAATGTACAAAGCATACCAAAAACGACAAATTTGTCGTTTTGAGTGTTTTCAGTTATAATAAAGCCAAAATTTTCAAAACGCATTTTTGGGTGTTTTGAGTTTAACGTCACCCCCAACAACCACCAACGCCGCCTGCACCACACCGCTGCCGCAACCACCACTATCGCCGCCTACACCACACCTTCTCCTCAATCTCTTTCAAATCTTGTCCCTTCTCCTTCAACACCACCTCCCTCGGCCTCATCTCTCCAAATGGATTATTCCACTACATTCCCATTTTCACTCTTGTGTCCTTCACCCATTGGAAGTGTTTTTGGCTGTAAATTCAACCTCAGCCTGCTGGCACTCACTCCAGTCCCCTCTTCTATTTTCCTGCCCCAAGTGTCAGAATCGAGTATGTTCAATTCAAAACCTCCCTTTCTATCTCTCAAACTATCAAATGCTCCACCAATTCTCCGTCCCTCCTCCCTTTTCTTAGCCCAACTATCCGAATCAGCACCGCCGTTATCGGATTCAAATCCAAAGCCACCTCTTTTTTCAAATCTTCGAGGCTCAGTGGGTATATAGGCCTTCTTGGAACCCCAATTGTCCCTATTTTGCGAATAAGAGAAAAACCCTCGTCTATCTCATCTCCTTCTTCCAACAAAACCATCACTAACAATCGATTTCTTCCCCACAACCCAATTGTCCGTCTCATCAGCCTGAGTAGGCGCAAAATCTCGATTCGAATCACCACCAAAGCTACACTATCTGTAAATTCTCGTCCCCAGAGGTTGGTGAATTAGGTTTCTCTGGAGACCCATTTCGGTTTCTCTGTGTTTGTTGGGGGAAGAAGACGGTAGGGAAGTGAGTTAATGAGATTAGGGAAGAGAGAAATAATGGAGGAAATAAGAAGAGAGAGACGACAGAGAGGGGAAGGAGAGACGAGAGAGAGAGAGGGGGGGAGGTTTTCCAATTTTTGATTTTTGAAAACAATTTTTCAAAATGTCAAAAAGAACGCATTTCAACAATCTCAAAATGGACACTTAAAACACAAAAATCAAAAGGAATTCAAAACACAAAACTGAAACACAAAGAAAATAGCCCCTTAGTCCTTCCTTTTTTCAAAAAGGTGTGTTTTCTCCTATTATAAGAGAGATGTTATTGTTATTGTGCTCTCTTTATTGTGACATCCTTCTATAGTTTGTCATTAGTTTTTGCTCATTGGTTTTTGCTCATTTTTCTCATTTCCTCTTTAGGTGCATTTTTTTGATTCGTACCATAACTTCCTAACATTATTCCTATTCCGTAAGTTTAAAAGAGTGACATTTTGGCTTTCCATCGCCTAAATTGCTTTGGATGGACTATCTATATCCCCCATAGATCAAATAATCTATTATATGCACACCCATTTTTTTTTTTGTTTATTATTCTAATCAACAATAAACAAACATACTTTACCCTAAACCATTTAAACTTTTTGTAGCGACGTTTCTATTTTTTTTTTTTTTTAAATCTAGGGGACGAGGTAGGTTTTCAAATGTAGAAAGCAGACCATTTTTTACCCCAAGCCAAATATGCTACTGATATGCAAGTTCTATTTGGTTCGTAACAAGTCCCAAAAATTCCCTTAGGGAAAATTCTAATTTTAAATGGTATTAAGCCACCACAGTTAAATTCACCTGAAGATAGTCATGCCTCATAGATAGTGGTGTATGAGTAATGCGGTTAACAGATCTCGACTCTACTTACGTCCACAAATATTGGCTTTTGCACGCTAAGACAACTGTTAGAAGTACATGGCAATCTTTGGAGGTGGGGGAGACGATCACGAGCTACAATATAGTTTGAGCACCGAGGACGTTAAGAAAGAACAAACAAGAGAGCAATATTATTATGGGAGTTCAAAAATTGCATTACCTTCAAATGACATAAAGTATAAGCTTTTATAGTAGAAGATATGGAATGATTATCATTGGATGAAGAGATACATGACCTTATCTTAATGGCGAAAGCTTCTTGTCATAGCATCATTCCATCAATCCTAGGTTCAGGGAAATTAAATGATTCTAAAACATAGCCATCCTTCGGTCTAAGCTTGAAATATAAAGAGTAGATTGATAAGTTGACTTGATAGGACGATTGCTGCAGAGAGGTGACATCAATCAATCATATAAGATCTTGTATGAAAGATCTTCTAGGAGAGGTGCATGAATCCTATTGGCTTCGAATTATTGATGTAGCTTGTTTCATCGTCTTACCTCGACCATGGAGGGTTCGACCTCTATATGGAGGATCGTTGAGTGCATCAATTTTACTACTGAAGGGCCTTGGATAGGTCAGGTAGGATAGTGATGTGGAGTGCTGGCTTAGGTTTGCTTATTATGTGGCTGCTATGTGGCCATGTCTAGGAGCTTCATTGGAAGATGATTAAAAATAGTCCCTCAAGTTTATGTAATGCGTGGACTTTTATTATACATTTTATACTGTGATTTGTAATTGGAAAATTGATGTTTTGGCATACACCTTGGCCTGAGCTTTTCCATTGGGGTGACTCCTTAGTTGTGGAGAGATAACGTAACGTAATAGTTCCCCAAGTCGAAGCATGGATATTTATTTAATGCATGAACTTATAGTGTTGATTGTGTGTGATAAGTATATTTTGTACACTAATCTAAGCTATTAAATTAAGATATTTTGTTTTATTTTTTATAAATTATAGTCTGATTTTGTTTATATATCGTATTAGTTAAAACTCAGTGATTAAATTGAAACCGGAAAAACGAACGAAAAACGAGATACAATTGACAAAATCCAAAGTCCAAGGATCAAAGTGCATATATTCAATAGTTAATTCGACCATAAAATGATGATTGAAGATCACATAGAATCAATTAGATGTAATTAAAATTTAAAAGAATGAAATATAGCTAAAGTATCCTCACAAATCTTCAACCTCATATCGAGTCTCATTTTTCGCATAATAAAAGATCGAATTGAAAAAAAAAGACTATATTTCTATAAGAATTATAGCCATTTAAATTATATTTCCAATACACTTTGAATTGCCCTAATTGAATATCAGAAAAGAAAATTGTGATAAAAATACCAACGATCGCTTAGTCCTGAAACTTCATGCTAGCACACGCACACAACACATGCTGGCACGCCTGTGTTGGACACTTTTTGGCTTCCCGAGGCCGTTTTGGCATAGTTAGGCACATTTAAGGAATAACACTTCATGCACGCGACGTGTAAATTTCGGTCGATAAGGCTGCTTTCCTTCTTCTGTTGAAACTCTATTTAGAACCCAACAATTTGGACGTTATTTTGACCTTATTTCCACCAACTATTATAAAAACAAAACGTGGGCTGCGCATTGAGGGGTCTCTCTCTCTCTCTCACCCTCAAATCCATTCATATCATAAAATCTATCAAGAAACGAGAAGCCAATTCAATATATATTGGAGAAGAGAAACAAATCTAGTGTGTGGATTGAATTAAGAAACATCAAGAACTTGAAGAATCAAAACGCAGGGTTGAAGATCAAGAACAATAATTAGACCTTGACATCTCTTTCTTGTATTTATAAATTTCGGGTGATGCTTTTTCATTCTTATTGTTTTATTTTTAGAAACAGGTTAAGCTAGATTCATTTGTATTGGATGAAGTTGAAATCTTTATTTATTTATTTTTAATTCAAAGACAAGTAATTTAGAAATTCTTGTGTTTCTAGATTAATTATGCATGCTCGTTATATTATTTAGATGCTTGCGCATCATTTAGGTAATTAGGTGTTTGTTGTAGTGCTAGAAATTCACAATTAAGTAGAACAATGCATGATTAATAAACGGGCAATAGAAATTAGAAATATCAATATCGCATGTGCAATAACCTCAATAATCATGTTATTGAATGCATTATCACCTAGTTAGTCGACTAATTGAATGCATTTTATTTATTCAAATTCGGTTTAGGAATATGATCGGGTCGTGACTATAATTAATTAATTTATGTTGAAAAAGAAAGTTGAATACAATAGGATTATCGATTGTTAAAAATGCATGAATAAAACTAAATTATATAATTGAGAATTCAACTTAGTAATATGTGGATTCAGACTTTCAACACATACATCCCATTTTTTATTTTAAAGTCATCTTAAGTAATTAGTAGATAATTTAGAATAATTAAAATACATCTCTCTTGTTTTTAAAACAATGAATCTAATTCTGAACAGTGTGTGAAGACCTTTTTTTAGCAGCTTGTGCAAACATAAATGATGTAGAGTTGAAGCCCTTGCTTGAAGGTGAAGGTCTGAAGTATAAGCAGCTTCGATAAAGATGGGTTGATGTAGTTGAGGTCCTTGCTTGAGGGCAAGGCTCTTAGACTTGGGCAACTTTTGATAAAGTCGAGTTGACGTAGAGACGAGGCCCTTGCTTAAGGGCGAGGCTTTGAGACATATACAGCTTCGATAAAGATGAGTTGACGTGGAAGTGAGGCCCTTGTTTGAGGATGACTTTAAGACAAGTAGCTTTGATAAGGCTGATTTAACGTAGAGGTAAGTCCCATGTTTGAGGGCAAGGCTCTGAGACTAACAACTTCGATAAAGTTGAGTTGATACAGAGGCAAGACAATGACTAGACAAGACATTGATGGGACAAATGACAAATAATTTGAAACATTGTGTATTCCTAATAACGACTACTGAGGCATAATGTGATTTCAATTGATGTGTTATGTAAGCAACGATGAGTTGTATTTATACAAGAGTTATGCTACGGGTACATAACCCGTAACATAAAGTTGCACATAATGCACAAATGGCGCCCCTCCAACAGGGGGCGCCACATAATGCACAAATGGCAAGTGCCCCTTCAATAGGGGGCGCCATTTGTGCATTATGTGAATTGTTATGTTACGGGTTATGTACCCGTAGCATAATTCTTTATATAAACCGAGGTAACACGCTTGTGCACTTGCATGTGAGTAACGCTGTGATCCTAGGTTTTCATTTAAAACTAAAGAGGCCCATTTCCATAATCGACGATTTGGATTTCTTGTACGATGGATGTTCATGATTGATTCTCCTTGATCTAACGGCTTTGGTTCATCTCCTCTTTATAGAATATCCCCGTGAAAGTGCGATCTTGGCTAGTTCTATGTGATTTTTTTTTTGGGAGAATTCTTCAACGTACTTGTAAAATCCAAGAGAGTTTAGGGCCAAAATAGTGAAAATAATAGAGAACCAAAGTTTAAAACGAGAGATAATGTGTTTGATCTATTGTCTTGATTTGCCATAAAGATCGAAAATTCAAAATGTTGCATTCACTAATTAATCAAGTAAGTCCAACAGATTCTTACTAAGGATGTTCAAAGTGAAACCTATCTATCCAGAGCCTTATCTTTCAAATAATACCCTTCTTCGTCTTCCTTGTTTCAATTCGACTTCTTCAATTCATGTAAAGGATTGTTTAAATTTAATGGTCTAAATAAGTATGATTTAATATTTTTAATAGGCATGTATTGGAAAATTCTCCAGTTGGTGCAATGACTAGTCACAAATTTCAAATGCAAAGAGTGCATATTGAAGAGTAATCATGCTTTTTCGGATTAGATTTTGGCTTTTCAAAGAGGTGCATAATCAAAATTCACGAACCTTAGTAAAAGGAGCAATTTAGACCGTCAAATTATGTCCCATTCTGAAAAGGCGTGATCTAAAGATACACATTAGTTTATACTAAAAGGTGCACCTATTGGAAAAAGACACATCGAATCTATAAATTGAATCCATTTCATTCCATTTTTTAATCCAAATTAATTCAACTAAATTTATTTATAATTCTTCATTCTCCAAAATATGTCAAAATAATTTTTAAATTATTTTTAAGTTTCATACTTGTAATTTTAGGATTCGATATCGTACAATCAAGTTTTTGTTCGTCCGAAAAAATTAATATTGTGTTATACTTTTTTTGAAAGAAGCATCGTATTATGGGACACAAATGTTCTTATGACATTGCTAGCACCAATACAAGGGACGGAATCCGCCTTAAGTATATTTGGATTTGTATACATTTACTTCATTTTATTTCCTTCTAATTTCTACGTTATGTAAGCAATTAATTGACCCTAATACTAAGATTCTTAGAATTCTACGATTTTCACATATAAATAACTTGATCAAGAAACGTACCTTGATCCATATCAAATGATTAAAAGATTTGAATATTTGCAAAATAGTGGAAACAAGAAAAAACCCAAGAAACTATTATCTATCTTTTCCTCTCTGTAATTGAACGTAATTGAATGAATCCACATTCACGTTTATAAGCAGAGAGAGAGAGAGAGAGAGAGAGAGAGAGAGTTTCTTAATGGGCCTTATAAAAATACCAACTTTCCATCAAAGTGTACAGTTAAGAAACTGACACTTCTAGTTGGGCCACTTGGATTTTAGAAATATAAAACTACTTTAATTAATTTGATAATAATATTAAATGGACCACAATTAATTGATCTTACGAAATCCCACTTGGCATGTATAGTATTGCTTCATTATGTGGTCTGTAACATAATGCGCATATCATAAGCTAAAATCCCTCAATGATCATTTCCAATAATGTCCATTCTTTCGACACGTTTATTAAATAACTTTGGTGACAATCCTTTCGTTACTGAATTTGCTATCATTAGATTCATGCTAATATGTTCAATTGAAACTTTTTGTTTTTGAACTTCTTCTTTGACGGCAAAGTACTTTAAGTACTTTGAAAAGAAGATTGTTGCAAAATTGTCACAATAAAAGTTTCAGTAGCTTAGCAGTATCGTCGACAATTTTAATCCTTGATATAAACATCCGCAACCAATTTCCTTGAACTGTGCCTTCAAAGCATGCCACAAACTCAGCTTCCATAGTAGATACAGTAATGGCTGTCTGCTTACACACTTGTCCATTATACAACTTCTCCAGCCAAGAAGAACAAATAGACAAATGTGGACTTTCTATTATCCACACATCTAGAAAAGTCTGAATCTCAATACCCAATGACCTCCAAGTTATCAGATCTCCTATGAGTGAGCATGTAGTCTTTCGTACCTTGAAAGTATCTCAACACTTTGTTTGTAGCTTTCTAATGATCAAGTCTTTGGTTACTTTGATACCTACCCAGCATTCCGATAGCAAAATTAATGTTTGGCATGGTGCAAGTTCGAGTATACATTAAGCTCTCAACAAGAGATGCATAAGGAATCCTTTTGTTTGCGTTCCAATTTATTCTTAGGATATTGCACGAGACTAAATTTTTCTCCTTTCTGAATTGGAATGACACTCGCTAAAAAATTTGTA
>CAIGRK010228246.1:0-10539 GCA_903798315.1 Fraxinus greggii
AAAGAAATTAAAAGAAAAATGTGTTACGAAATGTTTTATTTATGGTGTTATTTGCAATTTTTCAATTACGGGTATTTCGACCGGTCCAAGTTATTTACAATGGCATATCTGTAAAAATTTTAAAAAATTGACGGAGTTTTAATTGAGTATGTTTTTTGTTAACACTAAAAAAAAAAAGTGTGTAATTTGTAATTTTTAGAAAGATTGTATGCAAATGTAATCACACCTTTATACAGGGCGTATTTTGTAAATTAATACTTATATATTTCCTACCAATTGCAAGTGGATGCACAGTAAACTAACCGGAATCTTTGATTTTGCCTCAAAAGTCATGTATTCCTTGCTTGTAAAATCTCTAAGAAACTGTTCCCAATCCACAAGTAGCACTAGTAGTCGTCGTCTTTACAGCAGTTATTTCCTTAATTTACAAAGCATTATCCTTTCTGTTCTTCATTTTTTTTCCAATTTTAACTCCAGTTTTTTAATAAGAATCAAATTTTTGGGTAAAGAAAATGCGGACCCACTAGTTGGTTTTGGTTTTCGGTACATATCTGGTGGAGAAGTTGGGTTGAGTGAGGACAAAGCTGCGTTTTTTAGGATGCTTTTTGGAGTTTAGATTGATTGCGAAATGGGTTTTTGATGATTGTGTGAAAGATCCCAAACATAAGGCATGGAACCCCCAAGTGGGTTTTGGGCTTCTTTGTGGAACTTCATACGGTTCTTGCCTTACTTCGTTGGCCTTCTAATTCTTGGCTTTACTAAAGGTTTGTATCAATTTCCCACTCTTTTTCTGATTTTTTGTGTTGATTAGGATTTATCTAATGTTTCGCATTCAGACTAGGTATACCTGTTCAGCTACATACAAATATCCTGTTCTGTTTCACAGTTGTTTCATTCTTTCTTGTATGTATTGTTCAATTAAGATTTAGCAGTGATTTTATGTGTTGGGAAAAATGGCATTTGTGAGAGTTGCATTGACTCCAGGGATAGTTTGAGGAATTAATGACATAATTTCTCGGTTTTGTTGCCTTTTTACTGTAATCTGTCTCAATTGTAAATTTAAGTTTTCCTCACAGTGCTTGATTTGGCAAATTTGTATTTTTTGTATTCCAGGAATTTCTTTCATTCACTTGTGTTAAATACTGGAAAGTTCAGTTAGCGATGTTCATTGTTTCGTGAGACAATCTGAACTACTGACCTTGTAGAAGTGTGTTTGTTACTCTACAGTGTGCTAATATTATTAGCATTCTTCTTTGTTATCATTTCTTGGTTCATGGCACTGCAAAGGTTTTATTGCGGAATAAGATACTAGCTTGATGAGGCTTTTTTCATTTTTTTGCTTCAGGTATCATATTATTCCCATTCATATGTCTTATAATGACTATTGGGATTTCTGGAATAATTTTGGGTCTTTGGCCGATACACTTTTCTTATACATGTTATTGCATTTTGAGGTGCGTCCTAGAGCATTCCAACTTATACTTGCTTGTGATATTTATACATTGTCATCGAACTGGTATATTGTTTATTCCTATTACAGAACAAAACAATTTGGGCCAGTTTTGAAGGGTTTACTTTGCCTATGTACGGCTGTCATATCAATTTTATGGCCTCCAGTTGGAATAGCCAGTAGTGTTTTAGGGGGAGCAGCATATGGCTTCCTTGCACCAATGTTTGCCACTTTTCAGGCAGTCGGGGAAACAAAGAGGGATAAACTTTATCACTGTATTTGTGTACGTGTAAATTTTATTTAGTCTTCGCACATATTTTCACTTTTTTTAGTGACTTCAAGACACTGATTAGTCTGATCTTGTTTGATCATGCTTGCAGGATGGAACTTGGGATACAGTCAAAGGGAGCTTCACTGTCATTAGGGATTTTATGGATGTTTGTTACCATTCGTACTTTTCAATTATGGATGATCTACTGTCCGAAGGAAAATATTATGAAATTAGGTTTGTTTATGGTCTTTCTCATTGTGTTCCTTGCTTACCCATTCGGTTGCAAACTCCATTTTTCAGTGCTAGCCAAAGTCTTAGATAAGCATAGAGATATTCATTCTCCCATTTTGAATTAGACATCGTTTTACTAGAAAGTTCGAGGTTGTTCCAGGTTTACACCAAGACAAATGAAAGTACAAACAAATAGTTTCCTTATACCTTCAGGAATATACCTTGCCATGCAATGTTACGGACTTTTATGTTGGGGGGTTCAACTTGTAAATTTTATAGAGATCACAGAAGGTTCTGGCTTAGTTGATTTTCTATCAATTTTTGCCCTTTACTTTTTCAGCATATTTTGATTTTGTGTTTCTGACATTCCAAGAAAATTTTGTACGTTATCCTTGGTTTGGTGTGATATTGTAAAGTTGTTCCGACAGTAACTTTTAGTCTTTTACCATAGCAGTACCCATTCATATTATTGCAACAAAAAATAATTTCCTAACTTCATTCTAAATTCAGTCCTAATGGATGGAAGATAAAATAGCGAACCTAAATGATGGAGATAGTTTGTTCCATTACCTTGCACTTGACTCTGGTATTCGATTTTATAATATTTTCGTTCAACTTAATGATTCTTGTGCTGTGTTGCAGGTTGCTCTATCTTCCTTTAGCTCTTATAATTGGAGTTCTTGGAGCTATGGTTGATCTACCAGTGATCTCGATTATTGCCTTCTACAAAAGCCCTTGCATGTTTTTCAAGGGTTGGCATCGTCTGTTTCATGATTGTATAGGTCGAGAGGGGCCATTCTTGGAAACAATATGTGTGCCATTTGCAGGACTAGCAATTTTACTCTGGCCATTGGCCGTTGTTGGGGCGGTTATGGGTTCTATGGTTTCAAGTATCTTCTTTGGCGCTTATGCAGCCGTAATAGTGTATCAGGTCGAATTGCCTTTCCTTTTCACTCCGCCCGGAAAAAAAAATTAGAAATAAAGTCATTTACAAAAGCAAAAAATACGAAAAACAATTCTCTTGGGAAAAATCCAGTAGATTTGCCTCACCAATTTTCACTTGAATTGCTTTGCTCGACTAAAATTCTGGTGTTGGTCTTGCTTTTGATGGTAGGAGTGCTCTATTTGGTTTGGACTTTGTTATATTGTAGCTTCATTGTCCATTTATGACGAATACAGCAATGATGTTCTAGACATGGCTGAAGGATCCTGCTTTCCTAGGTTCCAACTTTTGCCTTGCATTATGCTTAATACACGTTATTCTTCAGAATATCAACTTATAATAGGCTACACTGGATGAAATCGTCTTTGTGCCATTCCTGCAGACCACGTTACACGAACAAGGCTCCATCACGAACAAACTCTCATTCCACTTCTTTCTCAAGGCCCAGCTCTTTCAAAAAGCCACCATCTCGTACAAGTTCTCTTCCTGCACCTATGATTGAGTCGAAGCCCCTCGAGGTACGCTTACTGGACAGCACAATAAATTTTAGCTTCGTTTTCTATGTTAATGCCGTCTAATGCTTCTAATACACCTTAGCAAATTATAGTTTGTGAAGCAATTGCAATATGTGACTTGACATTTATTTCTTGTATTGGCGCTGATGAGCACTATGATTGTTGTAGTTAGCCGATTCCTTATTTGAGGAGTGTCAACGCCATGGGGAAATTATGGTTTCTAAAGGGATAATAACCCTAAAAGATATTGAAGATGCTAAGAATAAGAAAGGAAGTGGAAAGGTGATAAGTATTGGTTTACCTGCTTATTGCCTTCTTCAGGCACTTCTGTACTCTGTAAAATCTAATTCCACTGGTATATTGCTAAGTAAGTGGAAGCTGTCCTTTAATCCTTTTTTCCTCCCATCTCAGTAGTCCATGTTGTGTTGAGGAAGCAATTTGTTTAAAATTTCTCTCCCTTTTGCAGATGACAATACAGAAATAACTACCTCAAATCGGCCAAAGGATACATTCTTCGATTGGTTTCTTAATCCACTATTAATCATTAAAGACCAGATTAAAGCTGGCGACCTTTCAGAGGTCGAGGAGGAATACCTTGGCAAATTAGTTTTATTGAGTAGCGATCCTGCACGGTTAAAGAATTCAAATATCGGCCCACCACCTGAATCTGAGCTAAGACGAGCTGAACTTGACGCATTAGCTAGAAGGTAAAATTGATTTTTTTTTTTTCCTGTTACTGTGATTTATGATTTTTCTTTCAGTTCTAATTTCCATTTCTTTGTTCTTTCATCAAGACTTCAAGGGATAACTAAGTCCATAACAAGATATCCAACATTTAGGCGTCGTTTTGATGATAGTATGGAAATCATTTTACTAGAGCTCGCTAAGAAGAATGGCGAGAACTCAAAATCGAGCAGCAGTAGGCCTCAAACGGTTCCTAGGTCAAAAAGCATGTTTGCTCGGATATTAAGCCAGAAGTCTTTTAACAGCAGAAAGGACAACCCGGGTTCTGATCAAGAGGCTCAAACAGTTGTTGAAAGAGATGTAGAAATTGGATAAACAGATTTTGTACCTAGTTAGAAACCTGTCTGTAATTTGTTGTTGTATCAGTTGCGGACTGTTTAGCTATATGGTAGATGTTTCTCCCTTGTAATTTTCGTACTAACTCCTATATATTTTCAAGGTTGACGTAGATAGTATACATCTCCTTTATTGACTGAATTGTAAATCTGTTTCTGCTTTCTCCCCTCATGTTGCTATACATGAAGAATATAACAGATAAATGGTGGGTGTGGGATTGAGCCAATCTTAAAAATTCTTGGATTGGGGGCAGTAGACAGTAATGCCACCTAAACTGGTGTTTTAACACCAATAGTACTAAATAATATTACCATTTCTCAAACTCAATGCCAAGCTCGTCTAGGAGTGTTAAATTAAAATTTAAGCACTGGATTTCATAGAATAAGTGGAAAAAAAGTGGATAGTATTAAATGTGTCGATACTTCACACGTTATTGCAAATGTAGGATGCTGAGTTGGCTGCAGTGCTAAGAACCGGCGATGCTATGTAGCATTGTTGAACTTTAAATGCATCGCGAATAGTTGAACTTTCAACTACTTGAGTCCAGGTCATCCAACTTTCATTTTGTACAATTAAACAATTCAATTTTGATTTGCTTGTAATAACTCAACGACTTCATTAGTGTCACAAATCAAATATTAAACGACATGATTGGCCAAATATGATAAGATGTAACCCCACTAAAAGTTAGTTGACCCGCAATACATTGAACCATTATTGTCTTGAGCTTAAGCCTCATATAAATTAATAATAAACTCATAAATAATTATTAAAAAAAAAAACTATTTTTTTTAATCAAAATATCTTATTTCCACGATTCCACTCAGCCATTACCACCTTCACGTTCACGTGAATCCCAGTAACTAACTCCAAACTGCAAAATTCCACTGCACGACAACCTGTTCGTTAAATTGCCAGTACCACATCCCAATCCATTATTCTCTACAAGTTCCAACTCAAAGAAAATCTTAATACTTCAACTCGAAAAGATTTGGAGAAGCTTCAAATGGCGTCTTCCTCCATGAATTTCACAACCCAAATTTTGCTCGCATTGACAATCCTCTCATCTCTTCATCGTTTGCACGTTTCTTGCTTAGAATTCAGAGTCGGAGAGCGAAACGGTTGGGTCGTCCCACCTGCAAATGAAACCAAACTCTACAATGAATGGGCTTCCAAGGAAAGGTTCATCGTTGGAGACACAATTCGTAAGTTCTCTAATACCTTTGCATGTTTAGTACACGGTATTGGACAGTATTAAGAAATAAATTTGCATTAGTTTTCAGGTTTTAAATACAGGAAGGATTCAGTAATGGAAGTTACTGAATCCGACTACAAGAACTGCAACTCAACACGGCCTAACTATTTTTCCAACACTGGGAACACAGTCTTCACCCTCGACCGCTCTGGATTTTTCTACTTCATAAGTGGAGCAACAGGGCACTGCAGAAAAGGGCAGCGAATGATCATAAGGGTTATGGCACAAGATCAAGATTCAAGTTCTTCTGCTGGTTGCAGAAATATTGCTGTGATCACCTATTATGGAATACTCTTTTTAGTAATTAGTATTCAGTTTGTAGCCTAGCTAGCTCTCGTGAAATTTCTTTAGGATTATTAGTAATTAGGATTAGTAATATGCATGTACTTCACTTTTCCAATGTTTCTAACTTCCTATTTATTGAAAATGCATTGATGTATCTTTTATCGTTCTAGATTTACTTTAAATATGTGAAGTTTCCATAGTTTTTGATAAGTAAATAATTTCCAATGTCTCCATCTCACAACATTATCTTTGCCGACTACTCGAGTGCACAAAGAGTTTATAATAGACATGAGAGCGTAAATAAAACTTTTAAAATGTGTGAATAAAAAGATTGCTACACTAACACAAGAAAGTGGTTAGATCAATGGGTGACCGACTCTTATTATTTGGTATCTGAATCCTTGCCAAGGCAGAACTACGTCCAAAGCAAATCGTGAGGGGTAGGCCTCATACTTGATTCATCTATGTGGATGCAACAGTTCTCATTCTTCAAAAGCTACAGGTGATCTAATAACAACAAATACCAATTTAGCATGCGCAAGCAAATCCATGCATATGCCTATTTTATTACGTGAACAGTAGCAATGACACTTTTACCCAATAGATAAAAGGTTTGATATTCTCCCTTGCATGAGCTACTTTAAGAAATAAGGAGGAGAATAATCTGTTTTGACTTCCTATTTTCGCGCGGTATGTTTTAAAATAACCTCGTTTACATAGTTATCAATAACGAAATTTCACGAAACTTTAAGGACAACATAGGGAACTTCTCATAGCATAGTTAAATTTCATACATAGAAATGGCTGATTAATTTGGAAAACAAATTCCCCACAAATTCAGTACCACAATAATTCAAGCTATAAAATCTTCCAAGGTTACACTAGGAGCTACTAACATAGATAAAAACAATTAGAGACCCTTCTCAAGCATCGCCCGAACCCGCATTGGCAATCCATAGAGTCGAATAAACCCGGCAGCATCAGCTTGATCATAGATTTGCCCACTCTCAAATGAGGAGATATCTTCCCTGTACAAACTGTATGGACTCTCTCTCCCAGTTACATTGACGCTGCCTTTGTACAGTTTGAGAGTCACAGATCCAGTGGTTGTTTTTGTGATTTCCTTCATGAAAGCATCCATCGACTCACGAAGTGGATCAAACCATCGGCCAGCGTAAACTAATTCCGCATACTTGAGGGCAAGGATATCCTTGATTTGCATTGTTTCTCGATCAAGTGTGAGAGACTCCAGTTCACGAACGGCAGTGAAGAGGATGGTTCCACCAGGTGTTTCGTACACCCCACGACTTTTCATTCCAACAAGACGATTTTCAACCATGTCTACACGGCCAATTCCATGCCTCCCTCCAACCTCATTTAGCTCAGAGAGAAGAGATGCCGGGGAAAGCTCCTTTCCATTTAGTGAAACCGGGAGTCCATCAATTATCCCAATCTTAACATACCTGCATAAAATGAAATCATTAGCAAAGACTGACGCCCAATATTTAACAGAAAAGCACAAGTGCATAGAAGCAACTCACTCCGGTTGATTGGGTGCATCTTTTGGGTCAACAGTCATCATGTACATGTCCTCCTTTGGCTCATTTGCGGGGTCCTCCAATATATCTCCCTTTATAGAAAATAAAAACAATATAGAAGAATAATTTGAGCAAACGAACTAAATCAAATTATTGGTTAGATAAGCCACTACCATATCTTTCCGAAAATTGAACATGGTTTCTACATCTCTGGAGAGCTATGTGACTCACTTTGGTACTATATGTATAGATAAGGAAATGGATGTAATGACTAAGACTCTTAACCTGAATCATGATATATTTTAATCTAATTCCACGGGAAAATGACAAACAAGAGGAATATATAGATCATAAATTGTCGGAATAGTCAAAATATTATTTATTCACTTTTCTTCTCGCTAAGGTTAAATGCACTATTACCTCATGACTGAGGTGCCACAAGTTTCTATCTCTGCTATAAATGGATTTCTTTGTCACTGGAACAGGCACATTGTGTTTTTTAGCATATTCAATAGCATCTTCTCTTCCCGTTATTTCCCATTCTCTCCAAGGAGCAACAACACTAAGTTCAGGATTCAGAGCAAAGAATGTAAGCTCAAACCGGACCTGCAACAATAAAGAATGGCGACGAGTGTTCATAAAATCAAAACAAAGAAGCTACCCAATCAAATCAGAAAGCACAAAAAGAAGCTAAGAAGAAGAGGAATATTTCGAGAAAATTCGGAAGCATGCCTGATCATTTCCCTTCCCTGTGCATCCATGGGAAACAGCATCAGCTCCAACTTCTCTGGCAACATCAACCATGGCCTGCCATTTTTGATGCATTAGAATATCCAACCAACACAAAAAAGCAGCACATATAATTCTGTGCCAAAAGACCAACATCCAACCACCGGCTATCATAAAGTCAATGTTTCATTTATATAATCTTTGAACTGCACCTTTGCAATAACAGGGCGAGCCATTGAAGTCCCTAGCAAGTACTTCCTCTCATAGATAGCACCAGCCCGCAAGCAAGGAAATATAAAATCTCTCACAAATTCCTCTCTCAAATCCTTCACTACTAGATGAGATGCCCCACTAGCCTTGGCCTTCTGTTCCAAACCTTCCAACTCTTGAATCCCCTAAAACGATAAGCAACTGATTAACACGCGTTACTGTTTACTATATATTTTTACTTCCTCTGCCTATAAATCCAAACATGAAACTATGCCATATTTCAAAGACAATTTTACACAAATAGTTTTTAGCATATGCCAGTTTATAGATTCTGATTTTGACATACTTGACCAACATCTGCAGTGAAGCAAACAACCTCACAGCCATAATTCTCCCTGCAATATGCAACACAGTCAACAAAGATACAACACTCTGAATAGAAAAGGAAGGTAATAAAATTCCAAAACAAGAAATCAAAATATGCAACATATAAGTGTTTAAACATATCAACAATCATGAAGATGCATGAGCAGAAAGCAATTTATATTAGTGAAGCATATACGCACATTCTATGGGAGTGCACTAAATCAAATGCACCTGTTCATCAGAAATCCACTCGGCGACGACTGTCTCTTAAAACTATAAATAAATAAAATATGTGCTTCTACCCGTTCATCCTTACAATCTTAGTACTGCCAATTGAGATGTTTATGTATACGGGTTGACACATCTACCAGAGCTTTCGATAGACAAGGAGAAGAATTTTAAGCGATAACAAAACAAGATCTCATCAAATCATCTTATACATTTTAAAAATGAAAGAATAGAGAATGCAACATTAATCATAGATAAGTTATAGTCAAAAGAGGGTAATCGGTGTACCTAAGCCAAGGTACAATTACAGAGGTATCTAAACCACCACTATAGGCCAGAACCACTTTGTTCAATTTCTTGCGCAAAACTTTTCCATCCATAGTACTGGAAGCCACTGGCTCAATATTACTTGCCATAACGACCTGGATAACTGCGTCATTTTAAGAAATTCATTAGGGCAATTAAACAAAATCAACTAAAACGTAAGAGATGCTAGAATGCATTTGCAAGTTGCTCCTGATAGAATGCATCAATCATTCAACATGGAAATCAATCAAATCATTCTCAATTTGTCTCCCAAAGCATGTAAGTGGAAGCCTATTTGGGGAGCATAAATCATGATTGTTTATTTTCCAAATCATTCGCGCTCAAAATGTCTCCAAGCCATTAAAAGGATACGGGAGAAAGAAAAGCAGTTCACGTCAAGACAGGTTCAAGAAAATGTAAATTTGTAGCTTAAGAAATGATGATTTTTTAAGAAGGATGCAGATTATTGTGACTGTGACTTCAAAACAGAAAATAAAATGCAGATTATAAACAAAAATGGTATAGGAAAAAAAGTAAAGCTGTTAATTCCAGATGATTAAAAAAACTTTTCACTAATATTTGACCACCCTGGTGCGCAACATTAAAATTGGAAATTTGGGATCAACCAAGAAAAAAAGACATGAATAAAACAAAAGTGGAAGCATTGAGAGGTAAGGCTGGTACCACGTTTGTTACAGGCAAGACCAAAGTTAGCACTGGGATGAACAATGGCATGACCATGAAACTCACTCGCTTTCACACCCAGCTGGCATTGCAAACAAAAAGAACTCTCAACAATGACTCACCTTAAATCATTCATAAGAGATCAATTTGAATAGTGCTATTTGAAATACCTCTTCCAACGAAGCCTTTCTTGAGCAGTGAATTTTATCAAAAGTTCGAGCTGGTTCTACGTTGAATAAGTTAAGCAAATTCATTACTAGGAAAATAGGAAATTTTATGCATACAGCTGGTATTTAGGGTACCTTTTTTGGAACCATGGAAAAGAAGATTGGTGGAAGAACATGAAGAAAATGCTTTTAATTGAGCCATCCTTGTATGACTGATACAGGGTATGATAATTTATCAAACTTCTATTAATTATATAGATACCAAGAATACTTTAAAAAAA
>CAIGRK010228307.1:0-10142 GCA_903798315.1 Fraxinus greggii
GGGACAAAGGTGTGTCCTCAAGAATTCACTACCACTCAAATTACTGGTGAAGGTGGAACCAGTGTTGAGATGGTTAAGAATCCAAAACATTGCCAATGGATGTCCACAGACCAGCTGCTCATAGGATGTCTTTACTCTTCAATGACACCAGATATAGCCATGAGAGTGATGGGTGCAACAAACTCAAATGAATTATGGACAGCCATTGAGGAGAGTTATGGAGTCCAAAATAGATTTAGGATCACCTTTTTCACTGGTGAACTCCAAAAATCAAGGAAAGAAGACATGAATATTAATCAGTACTTAAACAAAGTCAAGCAGCTTGCTGATAATCTGAAAATTGCTTGTAAAATTATCACTCAATCAGACCTGATTACTCAACTTTTAGCATGTTTTGATGAAGACTATACACCAATTGTTGTCCAAATTAACAACAGGGATCATATCTCTTGGGGAGAACTTCAATCCACATTGATGACCTATGAAAGCAGACTAGAACATCTTAACTCAATCAGAAATGAAATGGCAGGGATAAGCCTTGACCAAACCTCAGCTAACCTTTCTCAGAGGTCTGGGTTCAGTCATCACCACTATAGTTTCTCACAGCACCGTGAATGATCCAACANACATGAATATTAATCAGTACTTAAACAAAGTCAAGCAGCTTGCTGATAATCTGAAAATTGCTTGTAAAATTATCACTCAATCAGACCTGATTACTCAACTTTTAGCATGTTTTGATGAAGACTATACACCAATTGTTGTCCAAATTAACAACAGGGATCATATCTCTTGGGGAGAACTTCAATCCACATTGATGACCTATGAAAGCAGACTAGAACATCTTAACTCAATCAGAAATGAAATGGCAGGGATAAGCCTTGACCAAACCTCAGCTAACCTTTCTCAGAGGTCTGGGTTCAGTCATCACCACTATAGCTTCTCACAGCACCGTGAATGATCCAACATGGTTTGCAGACTCTGGAGCTAGCAACCACATCACCTCTGACAGAGGGAACATCATCTCAGCTAGTGAATACACTGGTAAGGAAAGAATAATGGTAGGAAATGGAAATAAGTTACTCATTTCACATTTTGGAACCACACACATACCTACCTTAAATGATAAAACATTGGTACTAAGAAACCTGCTACATGTGCCTGAAATCAAGAAAAATCTTGTTAGTGTCTCACAGCTAACTTCAGACAATCAGGTTTTCATGGAATTTCATCCTAATTTTTGTTTTGTCAAGGACCTGTCAATGACTGGAAGTGATGTCGCAAGAGAAGCTTAAGGAAGGGCTGTATCAACTGGAATTTCCTCATCCAAGCACCAAGTATCTTAATTAACAATCAACTCTTCAAATAAATCATAATGCAACCTTTCCTCTGCTCATTTCAGTCAAGAACCTTCAAATTTTTCTAGTCAAAGGTCCCCTGTTAATTCAAGTCAAGAGTCTTTAATTTCCAACATTGATGTATGGCACAAAAGGCTTGGTCATCCCACCAGTCAGGTGATGACTCAAGTGCTTAAAATCTGTAATCTGAAAACAAAAGAAAATGACATCAAATCTTTTTCCAATGCATGTCAACTTGGAAAGTCTCACTTGTTATCTTTCTCTTTGTCTTCATCACATGCTAAAACTCCCTTAGAATTAGTATACACAGATATATAGGGAGCAACACCAGTTCTGTCAACATCTGGATTCAGATAATGCATAACATTTCTTGATGATTTTAGTAGGTTCACTTGGACCTACCCTCTAAAACAGAAGTTTGAAGCCTTGAATGTGTTCAATCCATTCAAAAAACTTGTTGAAAAGAAATTGAACAACAATATAAAAACTCTGCAGGCTGATTGAGGAGGGTAAATATAGAACTTTCTCAAATCTTTTGACACAAGAAAGCAATGAATTCAGACATTCATGCCCCTACACTTCAGCCCAAAATGGTAGAATAGAAAGAAAACATAGGCATATAACTGAGATCGGTTTGACACTTCTAACTTAAGCTCAATTACCCTTAAAACATTGGTGGGACTCCTTTCAAATTGCCACATACCTCATAAATAGACTACCTACACCCACTCTTGAATTACAATCACCCTACCAAGTCTTATACAAAAAGGAGCCTAACTATAAAACCTTAAAAGTCTTTGGATTTGCCTGCTATCCTTGTTTGAGACCCTATCAAAGACACAAATTCAGCTTCCACTCCACAAAATGCATCTTCCTTGGCTACAAGTATTTGAGCTCAGCTGGAAGGTTATATACATCTTAAGACATGTTGTTTTTAATGAACTTGAGTTCCCCTTTGAGTCCCTATTCATTGTCAAAAACCATTCCAAGTCTGCAGTTCCTGAACTAATAGTGCGATATATTCATCTTCCATCTGAACTCAACAACTCAATCACAGCCTCCAGTCCTATCGATACAACTCAACCTGAAACAACTCATGTTCAGCATTACTCACCTTCTGATCTAAGCAACAATCAATAGAAAAATGTTTTCCATGATAACAACGCTGAAAACTTCGACAGAAATGTAATAGAGGAGAACATTGAATCTGAAACTCCAGAATCAGCTCCTGATATACTATAGAATAATGAAAGAATTGAAGGTGCTCAACAACCAGCTGAAAATGAGATTGAGGGAAGACCAAGAATTCAAAATGAGCATTCTATGATCACTAGAGGTAAAACTGGTGTGTACAAACTCAAGGCTGGCTTAGCAAATTCAGCTGAAAATGTTTCAGAACTATCTGAGCCTAAAAATATGAAAGAGGCAATGATAAGTGCAGATTGGAAGAAAGCAATGGAAGAAGAATACAATGCCTTGATAAAGACCAAAACTTGGAAGCTTGTGCCTCAATCACCAACCTAAAACATAGTAGGAAATAAATGGATTTTCAGAATCAAACACAACACATATGGATCAGTACAAAGGTTCAAAGCTAGGTTGGCAGCAAAAGACTTTCATCGGGCTCCAGGAATTGACTACTATGACACTTTCAGTCCAGTCATTAAGCCATCAGCTCTAAGGATTATACTCACTCTGGCAGCTGCTAAGGAATGGACCATCAGGCAAACAGACATTAACAGTGCCTTCCAAAATGGAGAACTAGAGGAGACAGTGTATATGAATTTGCCTGAAGGGTTTGCAGACAAATCAAAGCCTGATTATGTATGTAAGCTCGAAAAGGCCCTCTATGGATTGAAACCAGGCATTTAGGACCTGGTATGATAAACTGAAGGTAACATTTTTAAGCTGGAAGTTCAAGCAATATCTAGCTGACACTTCATTGTTCTACTTCAAAAATGAAAGGTAGGTGATTTTTGCTCTCATTTATGTTGATGACATTGTTGTAACTGGTAATGACAAGGATCTGGAGCAAGATTTTATGAATACATTGAACAGAAAATTTGCACTAAAGGATTTGGGAAGATTGCATCACTTTCTTGGAGTAGAGGTAGTATGGCATAACTCAGGTCTTCACCTTACTCAGACGAGATACATTGCTGACTTACTTAAGAGGTTCGAGCTGTAAAACTTAAAGCCTTATCCTACACCTATTACTGCTGGTAGAACAATCTCCAAATCTAATGGTGAAATGTTAGCTGAACCTTCAATCTATAGAAGTGCAGTTGGAGCACTACATTACCTCACACATACCAGACGGGATATCACATTTGCAATTAACAAATTGAGCCAATTCCTGCAAATGCCAACCTCTGTACACTAGCAGGCATTGAAGAGGGTGTTAAGGTACCTTAAAAGAACAATAAACCATGGCTTATGGATTCAAATAAGCGACAAATTGAGCCTAAATGGTTACTCAGATGCATATTGGGCATTTTGTCCGGATGATAGAAGATCAACAACAGGTTACAACATTTATCTAGGAGAAAACTTGATAGCTTGGTCTTCAAAGAAGCAGCATGTCGTGGCACGATCAAGTAAAGAGTCAGAATACAGGGCTCTTGCCACTGCTTCAGAAATTGCCTGGATTCAATCATTGTTTCAAGAGCTGGAACTTCCATTAGCTAGAACGCCAACTCTGTGGTGTGATAATATTAGTGTAGGTGCCTTGGCTGCAACCCAGTTTACAATGCCAGAATGAAGCATATAGAGTTAGACATCCACTTCATTAGAGACAAGGTGTTTGCAAAGAATCTAGAAGTGAAATATGTACCCACTTCAAATCAAATTGCAGACCTACTAACTAAAGGACTAAGTCACTCAAGGTTCCTATTCTTGAAAGACAAGCTTGGAGTTACCTCCGAACCATCCAGCTTGAAGGGGGTATTGAGAATTAATATTCACTCATGCTATGACTCAGCAACTTCTCTCCTTGCTGTCCATAACCGACTGCCTTGTGTATATTTTGGACCACCAAGTTGTTGTACAAATATTCCAACATGATCCACAAATTTAGGAACCACCTAACAACCATAGGTTCTAGATCATTCTTGTAACATTGCTCTAGGAACAACACGGTTGATCATCATCTTGCATTCATCTAAAATTTAACTCATAACAAGTTAAATGGATCAGCCCTGTGACAATTGGTATTACAGCACGATTTTTTGGGTGAAAACAAAGCATGTTCATTTTTGTAAAGGAAAACAGCGAGAAGACTTTGAGTTTGAATGCTTAAGGATTTCGTGCGTGCCCCGATGTTGGATGATGTTGTGTTTGGCATTGCAGGAAGAGGAAACGAAGAAAAATCTGAACGAGATAAGGTAGTTTTTGAAACTTTCATCATTGATTCATAAAAAAAATTTATGGTCATTTTAGGGAACATATGACCCTGACTAAGAACCTTTTTTTTTCTCGCCTAGGACTATTGGAAGATGAATTTACGTTGTTAAAATAGGCAACTCTGCTTCTAAGGATTCTACAATAATCTAAAAAATAAAAATGTCGAAACCAAAAGCATTTGACAATACCCGAAGTATGAATGAACTTAAAGAGTTTCTTTAGGACATAGTGCACTAAGAGATGGCCCATCCCTTATTCATGCGCAGTGATTCTTTGTTGATGATTTTCATGCACAGTGATGCTTCGTTGAAGATTTTCTTTAGGACACAGTGATGCTTCGTTGATGAAGCAAAATTAAGATAGAAGTGATATTTGACCAAAAATATAATGATTGAGTCAATTTGTTTATATTTCACTATTTTCGTGTGCCTGACACGTGTAGAATTTTTTTTTTTTGCAGAATTTCAAATTAACGGTCTAAAATTGGACAGTAAAATTTTACCTGCATAAAATAGAAGGATAATTGATTCCCAAACTTTAGAAATTAAATTACAGGAATTGATTTTAAAGGGCGGGGCCAAAATGGTAATGTTTAAGATAATGGGACAGTTATGTAACAACTGTTCAAAGGCAGTTTAAATTAACTTCCTCATGCATGTCCTAAAATTGTAGATACATGTGTGCAATTACTTTAAATTTGAAGAATTTTTCCCTTTTTGAATCACATTTAGGGCAAAGACACTCCATCTTCCACAAATCACTTTCAAAGGCTCTCTGATCTTCTGTTTCAAGTTTCACAGTGTAAACAACAATAATGAAAACAAAGATGAGCAAAGAAAAGTAAGAAAGGGTGAAACATTTGAAAGAGCTACAACTGGTGGAGAATCAATGCGATAGTGCGGTACCTAGCTCCTGCTGCTACTGCCCAACCTGTTCCTGAACCTATTATGTCTGAGGAAGATAGTCAAGGGCAATGGTGAGCTATGAACCCCCTAAACAAGAGTTGTTCTGCATGTACCAACTCCCTAAACAAACTCCAGTGGTTGTATCCTCAGAGGAGAGTACTCCTCCTCCTATTTTACGTCCAATCAGACACCCAAATGATCTGACCACCTATCCGATTCACAAGATAACTATTGGGGAGAACAAAAGAAAGAAATCTGAAGGGAATATGTCTAATGATGATGACATGGCAAAAAAAGTAGGCCAGTACTAGATGTCTGATGATAATAAAGAACAAATTGACCAAACTGAAGGAAAGAGAGTCAGTCCTGATAGAGTTGAAAAAGTTCAAACTTCAAACCGCTGAAGTATCATCTGCCGAAGAGGTTCGAACTACTGAGGTGCCAACTGTTAAGGAAGTGCCAGCCACTGTTCAGCCAGATGGTCAAAAATCAGGGTCACAATTTGAATCATTCGAAGAAGATACTGATGAATCTTCCGAGTCCACTCTACCACCTAAGAAAAGAGAAACTAGAGATGAGAAGGAGAAGCAGAAAGTTGGGGAAGACTCTTGTTAGCATGAGAGATTTTGTCAACTCTCAAGATTGGAAAATCATAATTATAGGATTCTACAATTAGTGAGAATATTTTGTTACTCTTTATATGTAAATTACCTAGAACAGACTTTACGTTTCTGTAGCTAGTACTTGTATATATATTTACCTCATAAAGAGAAGAATAATAAGAAGAAAGCAGTGATTATTCACCAAATCCTTTCGATTTGTCATGGTATCAGAGCATAAAGATAATCAAAAACTATACTGAATTCTTATTATTTTTTTGAATCTAAATGGCAACCTCAGACCATAACTCCACTATCACAAATCCACCAAATTCAATTATTCCAGCCACCACCAATTATAGTCCAACAGGACAATCCAGTTTCCCCAGCGGTATTATTCTTGATGAAACAAATTTCTCATTATGGTCACAATTGATGGAGATGCGCATCGGAGCACGCAACAAAATTGGATTTCTTACTGGAGAAATGGTGACACCAGTACCCAACGATCCTTGCTACGCAACGTGGATTGCCGACAATCACAAAGTTAAAAGTTAACTCATTGATTCAATAAGTCCTCATCTGATGCAGTGGTTTATCGGACTGGCCACTGCCAAGGAGATATGGAAGGTTGTTGCGAAAAATTTCTACGATGGATCGGACAAAACCCGTTTGTTTGAATTGAACAGAAAGTCTTTCACCATAATGCATGATGGTCGACCTTTGTCCACTTACTATATTGAACTGGTTGAAATTTTTTAGGAAATCGATCATCGAACGAACGTACAGGAAGGATCTGTTGAAGGGGTTGTACATATGCATTCTGTGATGGCTAGGCTGCGAGTCCACATATTCTTTAGTGGACTTGATTCAGAATTCGATCAGATCCTTGGCGAGATTCTACGAAAGGATCCAAAGCTAGATTTGTAAAGCACATATGCATATGTAAGGAGAGAAGCACAACAGAGAAAGATCATGGGAAGTTCTCAACCAGTTCCTGAAAGCTCAGCTATGATGGCACACCGAAACAACAATTTTGCAAAGGGACAAAATAATCCACCCTCAAGGAAAGCTAACCATTTTGTTTGTAAGCATTGTGGTGAAATAGGACATACAAAACAACGATGCTATGAGATTATCGGCTATGCAGATTGGTGGGATTTCTCAAAGAAGCCGAGGAAAAACATTACTGGCAAAGCGGCAGTAGCCATACTAGGATATCCAGTCACAAACTACTACCACGTGGTTCAACAAGGTATCTCCGATAATGTAGATGTATTTTCTGCCACTTCTAAGAATAGTACTTGGACTATTGATACAGAAGCATCTGCTTATATGACTAGAGATCTTAACAATTTACAAATTGTTCACCCATCCTCTCAATATGTTATCTCCACTGCAAATAGATGTACTTGCCTATCACGGGGGAGGGATCCGTTGTATTGTCCAAAACTTTGACACTTGATACTATATTGATTGTTCCCACGTTGGAGTATAATCTTTTGTTTGATAGTCAAATCACCTCATCTCTTCAATGTATTGTAACTTTTTGGCCTTCATTATATGTTTTTCAGGACATTCTGACCCGGAAGACTCTTGGTTATGGTGTTAAACTGGACAAACTCTACCACTTCGAATTGACTGAGGATGGGAAACATCAATTAGTCCATGCATTTAATACAAGTGGAATTGAGAAGTTTCGAGCAAATATATGGTTATAGCATAAGAGACTAGGATATATTTCTTTTGGTTACCTTAAGAAACTTCGACCAAAGTTGTTTTCTAATTTAGATATTTCAGATTTTCGTTGTCATGTATGTGAATTGGCAAAAAGTCACCAGATTCCTTATTTGCCAAGTTTGAATAAATGCTCTGAACCTTTTATTGTTATACACTCTGATATTTGGGGGCCTGCAAAGGTTCCATCAATTTCAAAGGCTCGTTACTTTGTTACTTTCATAGATGAATGCACTCGGTTCACGTAGGTGTCCTTGCTCCATAAAAGGAGTGATATATGTATAGCTTTCCAGGAGTTCTATGACATGATACGTACACAGTATCAACGGCGAATTCGGATTTGGCAATCCGACAATGCTATGGAGTTTGTTGATGTTTCATTTGGCAAGTATCTTAGCCAGTTGGGGATACGACACCATACTTCATGTACGTACACACCACAACAGAACGGCATAGCAGAAAGAAAGAATAGGCAAATTCTGGAGGTTGTACGTGCATCTCTCTTTGGGATGAGCATGCCACGATTTTATTGGGGAGAAGCAGTCAAATCAGCTATTTACCTTATCAATCGGGTTCCTTCTCGAGTTATTGGATTTCAAAACCCTCAACAAAAGTTACAGTCTTTTTGTTCTCTCTCACATATGCCAAACCTTGAACCAAGAATGTTTGGGTGTACAATATATGTTCATATCCCAAAAGTCTAGCAAGGTAAATTGGATCCTTCTATGAAATGTTGTGTTTTTGTTGGATATTCAGATTTTTAGAAGGGCTACAAATGTTATGACGCCCAGAATAAGAAGTTGCATGTCACCTTAGATGTCTCCTTCCGTGAGACGAACCATACTATGCATGAGGTGTTTCGAGCTCATCTCTTCAGGGGGAGAACTTAAATGAAGAGTCTGAGCTTTTCCAAGGAGACGGTGGAATTTCTAAGGGTGAGGTCGAGGTTTTAGAGCTGGAGGCCATGGAGGAAAGATTGAATACAAATTAACATATTGTTGATCAATCCACTAGTTCTAAGTCCGACTTAGAGGTTCCAGGTCTGCCAACTTTACCTGAGAATGATGCAGCAATGGAAGGTGATGAAGATGTCTTAGAAGAACTCGTATTAACACCATTAACTGAAGAGCTTCCCCAGAATCTTCAAGATAATACTACACCCCAGGCAATGTTTGATTCTCCTTCAAATGAGGAAGAATACTCTGACAGTTATCCTTTTCTAGTTTCCCACCAAGATCGAATAGAGGTATTCCAAAGAAATAATATGAACCTAATCTCAAAGCTAATGTTAAATATCCTATTAACAATTATATCTCTACTAATAGCTTATCGGATTCATATGCTCTAAATGTCGATCAATTGTCTAAAGTGTCTATTCCTAGTAATGTGCAGGATGTATTAGCAGATCAAAAGTGGAAGAAGGCAATGAATGAAGAGATGGAAGCTCTGCAAAAGAATTCAACTTGGGAATTGGTTCCACTACCAAAAGGGAAGAAGATAATCGGTTGAAAATGGGTGTATACTATGAAGCTTAAAGCTGATGGAAGCATTGACAGATACTAAGCAAAGCTAGTGGCAAAAGGTTTCACATAGAAATATGGAGTTGTTTACCAGGAGACCGTCGCACTAGTAGCTAAGGTTAATACTGTTCGCATACTCATATCAACAGTGACAAATCGAGATTGGCCTCTGTGACAGTTCAACGTAAAGAATGCCTTTCTAGATGGTGACTTGGAGGAAGAAGTATACATGGAGCCTCATCCGGATGTTAAGTAACTCTGACCACATCTTGTTTATTAAACACAAAGAAGGGAATGTAACAACATTGATTGTGTATGTAGATGACATGGTCTTAACCGGTAATGATCTTGAAGAAATGGAGAAGCTACATAAATATTTAGCCACCATGTTCGAAATGAAAGACCTAGGACTACTATGATTGACCTCTGGTTGATCATGACCTTAATGTTTTGATTATAACAAACAAGTCCATCTTGTTTACTAACAAATCGAATTGAGTGTTTAAGCCTTCAAAGTTATAAAGATTATTATTCACACTCAAATGAAGTACAAACAAGCATTCGAGACAATAGTGATTTGCATACGACAATCAAGTTGGAACTTAACAGAATTGCAAATCA
>CAIGRK010228367.1:0-13767 GCA_903798315.1 Fraxinus greggii
GTGACATGTTTTGTGTTTGTGACCTTTGTAATGTTTGTGACCATTTTGATGTTTTGTGACTAGTCGTGTGTTTGTGACCTGTGCCGAGATTATGACCAATTTTGTGATTAGAAATGCCCGCACAAATTTTTTGTGACCTATTTTGTGTTTGTTACCAATCTTGTGTTTGTAACTTGACTGCCTCTACCTAAGAAGCACGGATATGGATACGTAATTCGAATACGATACAATACGATTAAGCTGATACGACTTTAAAAAAAAAAATAGGATGCACCGATATATTTTATAAAATTCAACATAATTTCATTAACATAAAAATACATCAGTACAGAAGCATGATAATAAAAATAAAATAAAATACTAAAACACTTTATTACTAAGGTTTTACATATATTAAATTATTATATATTTTCAACGATAGAATTAATATCACACAATTTTACAAGTATTATTTAATATTAGTCACTATCTATTTTTAATAAAAAAAAATATTTGTTAACTATAATACGATTTCAAATGTATTGAAAGATTAATAATATTGTACATTTCCAAAAAAAAATATAAAAAAGAAAGGTCTAGTTGATAACTTCAAAACTCTAATTATGTATTTTCAATAAATATTATTGATATNCGATATATTTTATAAAATTCAACATAATTTCATTAACATAAAAATACATCAGTACAGAAGCATGATAATAAAAATAAAATAAAATACTAAAACACTTTATTACTAAGGTTTTACATATATTAAATTATTATATATTTTCAACGATAGAATTAATATCACACAATTTTACAAGTATTATTTAATATTAGTCACTATCTATTTTTAATAAAAAAAATATTTGTTAACTATAATACGATTTCAAATGTATTGAAAGATTAATAATATTGTACATTTCCAAAAAAAAATATAAAAAAGAAAGGTCTAGTTGATAACTTCAAAACTCTAATTATGTATTTTCAATAAATATTATTGATATTCAATAAGTTAGTAAAATAAATTAAAAAACATGTATCGGATACGTATCGAAAATCATACAAAAATATAAAATAATTAAAAATATGTACCGGATAAGTATGAAAAAATTTAAAAATATACAAATATTTTAAAAGAAAGTATCTTGTACGTATCGGAGGGTATCAAAGAGCACCAAAACTTAGATACGTATTGGATAGGGGTACATAACAAATTTACAACTACGGATGCTTCTTTTACCTCTACAAATGATTTATGAACTTTTTGTGTATGTAACCTATACAGAATCTGTGACCAATTTGTGATTGTGCCCTGTTTCATTTAGTATGATACGTGTTTTGTAACTTGAATGCCTGTACCAAGTTTACAATAATGATGTACGTTTATTATTTTTGTAATCTATTGTAAGAATGGCAATACATTATCCTAGAAGATTTATGGTTACTTAGAAAAATTACTACTAATACAATGAAAAACGTTCTGTCCAATGATTTATGATGAACAAGACATATTCTGCCCGTTTCATATACTACATGGACTGTCATGAAAGTGTTGTTCAACCTCAACTGATGCACTATTCTCTAATGAGGAAGGTGAAGCATCTGAATCCAAAAGAGATATGGTTCAAAGTTGCTTATAGACGCGTTTTTCGTTGACTGGGTTCTATTTAACTACTGGACTTAAATATATCTATTTAATTACAGGACTTAGATATATCGTTCAGGACGTTATAAGCAAACTTGAAAATATACTTTTTAGGATAAATGACGCATATTTAGGTAATTTGAAATTAGTTACAAATAAAGATGTAAAAGACGTATTTCTTGATCAAACAAGCAAAGATGATTACAATATAGTTAGACTTGGGATACTGTATTTGATAAAATCATACTTATTCTCCACTTTATACAAGAAGGTAATTGAACATTATTTGTTTGACCTTCTTAAAGATTTTAATGTGATGGAGATGTTTCTGTTGAGGAAAATTTCTTTGATCTGTCTATAAACTCTCTGGAAGAGGGATTAGGTCATAAAAATCCTCACTACAAATTGAAAGGTTTTCTAGTTGCATTTCAAGTCTGGCTATATGAATCTATTCCAAACCTAAACGGATCCATGACCAATAGGATGCGGAGGAGGTACCCTTTTATCATGAACTGAATGTCAAATAAGCAGCTATCTGCAGCCAAACTCAAAGAAGAGGTCTTCTCTGATCCTGGTATAAGTGTTTTATTACATTTGTCACAAATGCAGTCATAGGTCACAGAATAAGTCACACGTCACATAGCAATTCACGGGTTACAAAATAATTCATAGGGCACAGAATAAATCACATGTCACAGATGACATACAAATAAGTCACAGGTCACGGAATAAATATCATCATACATAATGTGTTCTTTCATATATCTGGTCACACAGCAATTGAATTTGAATGTCTAATTGAATAAAATTGTAGCTGATAAATATTTATTTATTTCGTTGTAATAGCTTCAAAACACTGGCATCGACCTTTTTGACTTGGAAATGATGATGCCATATTGCCATATATGGGTGGTGTTCCATATACCCCAACCATATCTATCACATGAAATGCATTTGAAGTGGTCTGGTCATGGAGGCACAAGTTCAAATATCCAACCATAAGTTCATAAATCCAGAACATGAATTCTAATGATTACTGATGGAAGATTAGAACATTCAAGTGACATTGAAGACGATGACGATGATTTTGCTGATCCACCTACAACAAAGCAAAATACTTCCATTTTCTATCCATTCTCTGATAGAGCCACAGTCAACACTTAACATATGTCCATTCTTCTACGGAGCCGCACGCAACACATGTTCATTCTTCGATGGATGAGGGTCTATCAACTAATATTCCTTCTCCACGTGCAACACATTCAGCAGAGCTTCCATCAGATGATGTAAGTTGTTATTTTAATGTTAATGTCGTTCTATGTCGCAAAATATAATCCACACTCATAATTCACTAATTTTTATATGTGAAGTGTGAATTTTGATTTAAATTCACGATTCACATTTCAATATACATTCTGATTCAAGGTCACAAGTCAATGTACGCAAGTCTTAGATCAATGTGAATTGGTTATATGTCATTGATTTAGGCTCACATTTCAATGAGTCATAATGTATAGGACATAAAGCCAATGTGCAGTGGTCACATATCACTAATTTACATTCCACATGTTACCGATCTATATTCACATTTAATAGCTGTTGGAAGATACTGATCAAATCTATAAACTCCAATCGAAGAATAAAGAGCTGTTTATTCTACTCAATGATATCAAGTCACATATATCATCATTTAAAGCGAAAACGAACTATATAAAATCGTATTTTCTAAATGCAATGTGATATTAAGTCACTTGCGGGAGATAAAGTCTGACATGAACTTTTTGTCAGAATATGTGACTGCATTGATATCAAGATCGATGGAGGAAATATTGAAAATATTCAACGAGAAAAGCGAAATGATTAGTGTTGGAGTTATTGAAAATCTGGAAGAAGAAAGTACATGATATCACCAACATTTTTGATAATACGTAGTTAACATTTGACATTTCATTTTTTTTTTTTTCATATATAGGGTAAAAATGTTCAAAAAACTAGGGTAAGACAAAACTCCTGAATCGTATCAAACCCAAACTTAACTGTTCTTAAATTAAATATCCAAACAGGTATCTGAATCGAAAACCAACATATTTGATTCGATTTGATTCTCGATTTTAGACCAAAAACCGAATAAGAATCAAATTTTCCTAGTTTTTTAAATTTTTTATCTTAAATAAATCAAATTATTTTATTTTTTAAATAAATTATTAACTAATTAATTTAGTCCAAACCAAAAAGATAATTTTACTATTTCTAGATTTCAACCAAGCCCAACTTAATACAATCGACCTAAATTTTACTCAAATCTCTTATTCTACCATAGTGTCATTTCTACCGTTCTATTATTGTGAACTAGTCATCTTCCTCTTTCTGTTATTTTAACAGTCAAATTTATGAAAAACTTAACAAAAAGAGACGCAAAAGATATCACGAGATTGTATCACGTTATTTTGTAAGAGTCAAAATTGAATATGCCATAATCGAATTAATGTAGCATTGTAATATTAAAAAAATAATTATTGTACAGTACCCTAGAACCGAATGGAACCACACCTGAACGATTCCCAAATTAAATTTAGACCTGACGATTTCATTTACAAAATATCCGAAAATTTCAGCCATGCCCAACCCTACAAAAAACAATGGATAAGAAAGAAAGGGTAAGATGTACCCCACTAACAACCATGAATGCCCACGTATTATTGAAACGCCATCATTTGATTGGATGTTGGATCCACCCAACTCACATCAAACTTAAGCAATCTATCTGAGATGTGTAAATCCAAAGAAGTACAGCAACAAGTGGATACTGTAATAGCTGGTGTAGTGAGGAAAACGAAATTGCACATCGAGATGTTAAAAATCCAATAACATACACAAGTATCGATTGTATTAAAGGTTACTGATCACATACAATGTTTAATATTACATTATTTTGCAGACATCACCCACTTCTGCACCAACATCTGAATTGTCAGCGAAGAGGACTTCCAGACCAACAAAGATATTACAATCTCCGTTTGTTGCTGATGAAGAGAAACAAAATAAGATCTTGAATAGTTTTTTAATTTTTTTGCAATACTACAATCAACATGCGAAAGATTTTGATGGGATTGCATTTCAGAATTGGTTTCATAGATAATACAAACCAAAGAATAAGTACGTATGCTGTGTATTTTGTGAACTATACCCCAGAAGTAAATGTATCCGAATAATTTATTCGACATTGTCATTCAGAGGAAAGTGTTCAACGATGCAAATGATGTTATTAGTCTACCTTTCTTAATTGATTCGTTCCAAGTAAAAAATAAAACATGGTGGCGCGAGTTTGTATGTTCAAAGTCATCGTTGAGTAGTACGATAAGCACAGATCTATGCACCAGGTCATAGGTCACATATCATATGCAAAAGTCATAGATCATATGTACTTGGTCACATACCATTGTGCAAAAGTCATAGATCATATGCAAAAGTTGCTGATCATAGACACTTGGTCACCGGCCATTCTGTATGGGTCACATATCATAAGCAGAGGTCATATATCATAGAAGGTCACATATCAAAGGTTCATCAGTGTTAGTAAAGGGAGAAATGAGCACTTATGCATTTTTCGATGTCCTAGGACAATGAACTTTGCTCCCAACAAACCAAGTTCAGCAAGAGAAATTTCTCTCAAGTATAATGAAAATAAACACAACAGACAATTCAAATTAATTAAAGAAGAACAAGAGAACAAACCATGAAAGCTGAAAGCCACTGGATCAGTAGTTATAACTTCATTCCCCAGCTTCGGTGAGCCTGGTGACAGTATATTTTTGTGATTAGACTGGTTTTCAATGTGTTCAAAGCCATTGCTATTGTCATTGACATTATCCCTAGCAGATTCTGATTGCACTATTCCACGGCCCTATTTTGCCCTTCTCTCCATACAGATTTCCCTTACTGGACTCCTGTTTCTCCTTCCCCCACGGTTTCTGCTTCGTCCACCACTGTGACCTGGATATATGCTTCTAGGCCTGCATTTATCATGGTTCGGTGGTCATTTCTTCTTCCAGAACCATGGCTACCACGTGAATGCTCCTCATAATCATGCGCGGGAGAACTACAGCTTCTGCTTCTACTATGGCAATGCCTCCGTCTACTCCTCCCAAATAACTCACTTCTTAGCTCTATTCAACCAATAGACCAAAATAGATTGGCAACCTACATCGTAAAAGGTAAGAGAACACTTCAATTTCAAACTAACCTGCTTATCTTTTTCAGATGCATGAAATTGCAGTATCCACCTCGATTGCATTCATTTTCCTCGTACTGCCTTCATGAAGATCAATCACAAGGGAGAAGTCAACAAAAATGGGCCGCCCTAAAAGTTTCAATATTTATTCTGGTAAGCAAGAATGAAATCAAGCAGACAATAATAATTTAATGTAACTGTTTGCTCATGTTACAAAGAGATGCAAGTCAAACTGACAGAGTGAACCAGTTAATAAATGAGTATGAAAGTGGACATTCGTTTGTATTTTCTTAAAAAATTAGGTCCTGCAACTTGTAAAAGCCTGCTTGTCTTTCACCAGTGCAATTCAATTTTAAACATCCTTTAACAAGCACGTCTAGTCACGAGTCAAGAACTTCTATATCTACATCTTCCATCAAATTAATTACATACAGCCAGAATGTTTTCTTAGCTAGTGAGATACATCCTGTCATTTCACTATTTGATCAAATTACTCAGCGTATATTACAAAAGCTAGAGCTTGGAACATTGCTAGGTATATCTATTGGATATCAGGGATTGACAACAACCATAGAACACCCCTGTGCTCCATCCTCCTGCATCCCATCCCACCCCTCGAAAAATGAGAAGAAGATAATAATAATATTTTTGACCTTTTGTGGCAACAAATGGACTAAATGCTTTTGAAGGGTGATACAGTTATAGATTAGATTATAATGCAGACAACACCATTGCTTTTGCTTTATCCACAAATTAAAAGAATGCCACAAAGTCTTACACCTAAAAACCACTACAATATCTCTTTGAGATAAATGATTTATAACACAATGAATAGAACTAGACTGGGTAAAACCTTCTCTGAAGTGGACTGGCAGAGTGGTCTTCCTCTCTAAATAGGACATAGAAATTAAAAACCATGAGATCAGCCTAGATATCGCAGATGTACAGGCCCTGAAGATCTCCGTATTTGCTCAGCTCCTCAAACAAATCTTCACAGAAATCCTGTATGTTTAAAAATAACCATTTAATAAAGTAACTTTGAATTTTGCAAAGAAATACAGGATACTCAGCCGGCTCAATAAAAATACGATCCATGCGAGAAGACATTAACTTTTTTAACATACATGCTGTAAAAAAGGAACTCAAGTCCCCTGCATTTTCAAACTTAAATTAGTTTTATCCCAAGAGTAAAAATATGGGCATCTCATCCAATCCCATCCCTCCCTCCAAAAAATGAAAAAAAGGAAGAAGCAATAATCTACTTGAATTGTGCGGTTTGTCCACTAACAAAGCATTCCTTAGTCACCCAACAAAATCAGCCCAAAACTTCTCAAGTAGCAAGTAGTCATATCAGTTAAAGAACACAAAAGAAACTATGCACTCACTAGTTACTCCTACACCTCAATATCTAATATCAACAGCTAGTTGCTCTAGTGCCAATAAACTCTGCACAAAAAGCAACAAATCAGATACGAAGACACATAAATCATACAAATCAACTTCATTCAAAAGAACATCCTTGTAGACAGATGTATGACCATCCACTACCTGTTTTCTGTTATGCCCAATTATATTCTTAGTTACTTACAATATTCTGAGAATACTGCCCCCAATCATGTTAATTTATTATAATCATAGTTTAAATGGGCTTAAGCAGATATAGAAGCAATTTTTAATAGAGGCATAATCCCCAAGACAAGCTGATAAAATGTTTAAAATAATATAAAAATAAAAAAATGCTGCTAATAAATGATAAACCACCTCACGAAGTCCACAATAAAACAAATAATTCAGAAGTCTAACTTGCAATCAAATGCAAAATAGATTAATTAAGTACGAAATAAAAAATTCTAAGTTATTAATCACGAAACAAAGCTAGGATAGCATCTTGAGGGAATCATCAACACCATCCTCCTTATCGCTATTATTTTCTCCTCACGCATCATCCCCAACTAGCTATTGTGTATTCTCCTTCCTTTCCCCTTTGATGTAAAAAAAGGAAATAAAAAAGCTCGTACCCAAAAATGAATGCGAGTGTTTAAGACAAATGTTCATCAAGAAGAGGGCAAAAACCTAGAAAGTAAAACAGCAAAAGAAATCAATTTTATAGAAATATGGATGGTGCAGAAACACTGGTTATTATTGGGCATTAATCTTTGACAAGAAGTCGTAGTACTACGAACAGGATCTTTTATGCTATTAATTTGAAAAGGTTAAAAGTATTTTAAACTGTAGCTAATCCAATATGCTTCATCTTCTCTAGTAAAAGAGATATGTAAACATGCATGAACTAACAATATGTCAGATTCACATCGCGAAAACGATAGCCTTTGGAAGCATAAATGGTAATGATCAGTAAACTAGTCAATATGTAAAACTTCTCATTGCAGCATAGAACATTGATTTATTACCTCTGCCACTTTTTGGCAATAAACTGCCAATGCTGAACTGCCAAAATGTAGTAATATCCCTGGACTACATTATAGCAACCATAGGAAAATCCTTATAGGTGCTTCACTCATCCACTCCTTTAACACTCATCTTGGAGCAGACAATCTCGGCCTCTTTTGACTTTCCTTCCTCTCTGAGGCCTGAGATTAGCTGGTTACAAATTGAAATATTTGGTAGAAAACCATCTTTCAACATTTCTGTGTACCAAATGTATGCCCCATCAATATCCTTAAACTTGATATGTCCCTCAATCAGTATGTTAAAAGTGTCATCGTTGGGAACCAATCCTTTTTCTTTCATGTCATCAAAAAGATCCTTTGCTTCCCCAAACTTTCTTTCTTTTAATCGCCCCGTAATCAAGCTATTATATGTCTTCTTGTTAGGGGTGAATCCCTGATTTAGCATCTCACTATGTAAGGAAAATGCCTTGTGAACATCTCCATGCACTACACAGCAATGAATGAGCTCATTATATACAATTTGATCTGGAGTGACGTTCATTAGGGCCATTTCTAGAATAATTTTCTCTACAAGATGTAGTCCTTCCCTTTTGCAAATGCTTATTAGAGGATGATATGTGTTTAATGTAGGTTTTATGCCTGATGTTTTCATCTTCTCATACAACTCCAAACACTTCTCAGTTTCAGCTGCATTTGAGTACCCACTTATTAAGGAATTGTATGTGATAATGTCTGGAATTAAACCTTTATTTGTAATCTGATGGGCTAAGTCTTGAGCTTCCGCAACCTTACCCCTTTTGCAGAACCCATTAATGAGTATATTGTATGTCACAAGGGTAGGGGTTATTTCGCTTCTTAACATCTCCTCAAAACATTTAAAAGCATCTTTTATATTTCCTCTTATGCAATGACCATCTATAAGTATATTATATATCTGCACATTTGGCCAAATGCTTCTATTCAGCATATCCTTAAAAAGTACTTCAGCTTCAAGAAGTCGCCCATCCTTGCATAAACAATTTAATAGAGAACCATAGGATATGACATTAGGCTTCAACCCATTATTTTCCATTTCCTCGAGAATTTGTAGACACTTCTCAAACTGACAACTCCGGCCAAAACCATCAATTAGAATGTTATATGACTGCACACTCGGACAAATTCCCTTCTCCCCCATCTTCTTAAACCACTTGTTGGCATCGTCCATCTTACACAACTCACAGAACTTGTTGATTACCGAATTGAATGTGATGCAACTTGGTTTCACCCCAAAATTTTCCATTTCTTCTACAACAGAAAGCGCCTTGTCCATGTCACCCACTTTACAATATCCATTGACCATGCTGTTCAACATCACCTCCGTCAAAACAACCCCATTTTCCTTCAACTTCTTCAAAACCTCCTCAGCCTTATCCATATTCCCTACCTTGCAGAAGCCATTCAACAAAATGCTACAAGTGTACTCATTAATCCTCACCCCTTTCTTTACAGCCGCTTCATACAAAGCCATTGAAGCCTCAGCATTTCCACATCGTGAATGCCCATCAAACAGTATACTATACGTGAACCCATCAGGCACAAACCCAATCAGCTCCATTTCCTCCATAATCTTATTTGCCTCCACCATCCTCCCCATTCTACAGACCCCACCAAGCAACGTATTATATGTTACAATATTAGGCTCCACATTATCACTTTTCATCTTTTCCTTCAAATTAAATGCACAGTCTAAATCACCCATTTTACAATACCCATCTATAAGACTATTATAAGTAACTCTATTTGGCACCACTCTGCTCTTGAGCATTTCATCGAAGAGTTTCTTAGCCTCATAAACTCTCTTCACTTTGCATAATCCTCCAATCAAGACATTATATACAAATCCATTAGGGTTCAAACCACATTTTTTCATCTGATTCATCAATTCCAAACCCCTTTTCAAATCCCCCAACTTCACGGCAGATTGTATAGCTTTCCCATAACTAAATTTATCTACCCAAATACCAGAATCCACAACATCAGCAAATATCTCGAGCGTCTTCTCAAATTGACTTGAACCCACCAAAGATTCCAGAAACAAATTAAAAGCGGAAAGGGAAGGGAAATTACCATCTTTCCGTATTAAATTGTAGAGTTGGGTAGCCTCATTGGGGAGCTTTGAATCAGCATAGACTGACAGGACAGTGTCATTGAAAACAGGTTTTGTGCTGGAGGATTGTGAAGATTGAGAGTAGAGTTGTGAAACTGAATGCGAAGAAATTAGATTTTTGAGGTGCCTCTTTGCAGTCTCAGTCCGGTTCTGCTGGAGCAGTATCCGGATCTGTCGAATCTCCTCTTGCATTCCGGCGTGGGTTATCGGAGGGGCAGAGGTTAGGTTGTGTTTGCGTAAAGAGAAGATGGGGAAATGAGAAAGTAAATACGGTTTAGGGTAATAATAGCCACTAATTACCGCGGTTAAGGTTAAACGGACATCAGTAAAATGTTAATAAGATAATAATTTAGTTAAATTTTTAATTCTAAAAGGTTTTGAAGATTCTTATGTTGTTTTTCTTTTTCTTTCTATAGATTTTTTATTTTCTCAATATTTTTCCATACTGGAATTATGTGCAAAAATCAAGAAATTGATTTTGACTTCAATATTTGTTGTATTTCAATGAAATATAAAAACTAATTTATACGTCCATTTTGTTTTTTAATTATTATTTGGGACACGTTTAAAATTTTTTATAAAATTTCAAACTACAAAAATTTTTTATAAAATTTCAAACTACAGTTTCAATTAATTTTTTCTTCTATTCATTTTTTTATTTCAAAAAAGGGATATATTAATCATTTCACAATGTTTTATTAAGAAAATAAAAGAAAATATTATATTTCGCAAAGAAAATGTCATGACGAGGTTTTCCACCAAAATGAAAAGGATACAGGGGTATTCAACAATAGAAGCAAAGGTCATGAGTGTTATGTGCCAGTTACCCGAAACTTAAGCACTTGTTTGATAAAGATGTATTGAAATACTAAATTTTAGTATGTGCATTATTAGAAAGTAAAGAGAAATTATGAAAAAACATTAAAAATAATTTTTCGTAGTAAGTGTATGATTAAAAAAATAAGTATGAAAAAAATATAATTCTCAAAAATTCAAAATCAATAACCAAATCGTATCAATCATGGAAGTACACAAGCTGTGTAAAGAAGCTTTGTGTGGGAAGAGATTAGTTAATCTTTTTTGAAACTTTTTTTTGGAAACTTGAAGTAAAGCCCTATTTGATGTTCATTATTTTAAAAATATTTTTGCTATAAGAATATTTTTAATCACACATTTACAAAATAACTTTATAGGTGCATGACACAGAATCAAATGTTTCTTTGCAGCTGTGAGAATCTTATTGAAATTTTTCCTTTCTTAGCTCCAGCTTTTTTTTTTACTTTCTTGGCTTGATAATTGATCTTTAAACACTATTCATCCGTCTTTTGCTTTTCCTTTACGTCTTTTCTCTTTTAATTGTCTATCTATTCATCATCTCTATATAAGCTTCTTTTAGGTCTGTATCAATTTCATTAGTTTGGACATCCAATATGTATTCTTCTTCTTCTTTATTTAATTGTCTTTTTGTTGATTCATCTTCTATTTCTTGGAAGGTCATCAGATATAGCTCTTTGGTTCAATATTTGGTGTTGGAATTTTTTCTGTTTTAACCTTTAAAAAAAATGCTCTTGACATAAAATAACTTCATTGTTCTATTGAACTACAAGTCTGGAATTATTGTTTTGAACTTTCATTATTATACTGTTATTTACAAGAGGTGGTTTAGAAATGAATTGAATCATCAAAGGGTGATCTTTTAACTGACTAAGAATATGTTCAAGTTTAGGTGAAAAAAGTCTTTAGGATCCGTTTAGAATGTATACGGAGATAATCATGCCGAACTTTAAGGCTGGATAAAAACGGTCTTCTTCCTCAAAAAATTGTATATTCGAAATAGATTGTAAGATAATTGTGTCTAAGAAAGGCTGAATTAGTGGCCGATTCATATTTGGGGCAATGTTTAAGAAAGTATTGATTTTCGTTGTGATGATAGCTTTGAATTTGAGAGAAATCGATAATTTCTTGTGCGACTGACTCCTTTATAGCACTTCGGACAATACTCCGACGGTCGCCAATTTTTTGTTCTAATTCATATGGAGTCTTTTCTTGCCCAGTAGTTATAGAATCTGTTAATTCAATAAGTCTTTCTATTTTATCAGAATAATTTTTACTTGTAGACGTAATATCTTTAGAGATAAGTCTTTCAACATCTTTAGAACTTAGTCTTTTTAAAATGTCATGTAACTGGAGAATCTCATGTTGATATTTACTAATAGTCTATTGAGATGAAGAGATTTCGTCTTTAAGGATTTGTAATCTTTTGTTTTAATTATTGCTTTCTAAGATTTATATTTCTAACAACACTGGTCATAGTTTTACAACTATCACAAAGTTGTATTGAGGATGAAGATGGCGCTTGAGAAGTAGCAGGTTGCATAGTCCGTCTAACCCTATCAGATATATAAAAGTTAAATCATATCATTTCTCTACAGAAATTTAAAGCTTCTTCTAATGTATAAAATCCTTTGAAAAAGGGATCTGAAAATCTTTCTATTTGTTGTAATACTTCTGGCCAATAATTATATATACCAATCTTTTTACCTTTAATTATTGCAAAGAAACTAAAATTTATGTTTTCTACTTGATTGTGAATCTGTCTAAAATGATTAGCTAAAACAATAATGCTGTCTAATTTTTGTTCAGAGTCGAGTGCCATCAAGAGATTATCTAGCAGACACCGCTCCTTTTCTGGTTGTCTTTCTAAATTATTTTATCTGAATTGGAGATTAAATCCTTGTGGAGCCACTCTTAGAGTGGCATTCCCAAAGTTCATCATCTGTACCATGAAAATAATGAGATAGAAAATTAATAACTTGTCTAAATTATCAGTCAAAATATTATTTTTTCTGTCTATGTGTTCAATATTAATTTTAAAGCTGTTTAATATCTCAAATAATTTTAACCATTTTTTATGTCTTATTTTATCAAAGTTTGTCTTTTTAATAAGCTTTACTATAGCTTCACAATCTGTCCTAATTATAAATTCGGTATTTAAAAATAATTTAAAGCTTTCTATACTATGCGTGATTGCCATTATTTCATAATATAAACTAGTCAAATATTTTCCTTTTATCTTACCCTTTCCATTGGCGTATCTGCAAATATTTTCTTCTTTTTTATCACTATATTTATTAGGTTTGGGGTATAAAACTCCTCCACATCCTAGTTAACATCCATCTGTTTCTATTATTTCATGTTCGCTATCTAATTGTAATTCTATTGGTGGAAAAAATTTAACTTTTTCTTTTTATTTTTCTAACTAGTTCTATATCTGACTGATTAAAATATTTTTGTCCTTTACCAGATAACTTACTATACAATAATTTTACTTTCTTTCCTAAATCTTTAA
>CAIGRK010228458.1:0-20022 GCA_903798315.1 Fraxinus greggii
AAGGAAAACATTTATTTATGGGGGTAAGTTTTTCTATGCAGTTCACAGTTTTTCTATGCAGTTCACACTTTCCAAAGACTTAATTTTATACTCTCTCATTTATCATCTATTCACCAATAGAGATGAAAAATTACAACATTTTTTAGGTTGAAAATTAAGCTAATCAAACATATTTAATTGACAATTTGTATGCAAATAAGTTCTAGAAAATGCAATTATCTAGAACGTATTTTCTTTCAATGCAAGTTTCACAAACAAACACACTTTAATTGTTTTTTATCCATGTGCACCAATCAAATTTGCTATTCTATAATTTGACAACATCAAGTATAGCATAGCAAAGAAATGGACGTTGGAAGTAAAATGAGCTATTATCAAATATTTTTACATGGAGAACAGAAAAAAACGTGAGTGTTTATAATCTAGCACGAGAAGGTGGAAAGAAAAGTTAACAAATAGAAAAAAGTGAGGAAATCAGAATAAAAAGAAAAATGGAGGTTTAGTTTCAAAATGAACGAAGGTTTGGACCAACTCGTCTGTCTTCCCTTTGATTACGTCAATTAGCTTACAAAGCTAAAAGGTTAGAGATAGTGCTGTAAAAATAATGGATGGGGGATCAAGCTGCTATTCTGAATGCAATAAAAAAGCAAAGGAAAAAAGAAGAGAAAATGGGGCTAAGGTTCTAACAGATAAGCATTAAACTATGAATTAAGCTACTTTGCCAAAAAATATTGACATCCTAGTTAACAGATGTAATGGTGGTAGGAAATGATTGGATGTAATTTAAAACAATCCAATGACGTGACATCCTGTCAACAAAGATATCAAACTTTTCTAGCAATATAGCATGTATGTTAGAACTACAGAGACATGAGGGTACAAGCAAAATGAGCATTCAAGATAACTAAATAACACATAGTTACAAGGGTAATAGGTTGGGGACCAATGATGCAATTTTTCCCTAATTAGTTTACCAAATAAAGCATTCCTCAACACACAACCCAAAAAATTGATTAATATACACGCAGGGGCGGAGATAGGGGTGGGCTGTAGCCCATCCTTGTCCAAGCCATGGTTATAACCCATTTTTTGATCAGATATATACACCAATCTCTTTCAAGTGACAACTCAGAATTCTGTTTAGCTTGCAAATAATTTATTGGCATTGACTGTATACAACATTAAGAAAATACATAGAATTCAATCTTATAAACAATGTTACACAAGATTCTTAATTCATAGAATTCAATCTTATAAACAATGTTACACAAGAATCTTAATTATCACAATCCTGTGCAAATGTCTGATAGTGCAATAGAGAAACTTATCTGAGAAGAATTTGAACATTTCAGAGTTTCATTAGTGGCTGCTCCTGAGCACAGCATGATTCTATACAAAAATTTGGGAGATCTGGCTAGGACACACTGCCTGGTGAAAAGAATAATATCCTACACTCGTTCGATTTTAACCTATGTTTGTCTTTTCTGAAGCAGGGATGCCATGCTTTTGAAACCATTCAGGCATATAAAATCTTTCGTACAGAACTGGCCGTATGTCTTTCTGTAGAGAGAGGTGCTTGAGAAGTGGAAGAATAACTTCCAGAAGCTGTTCAGCACGCAGTGATAACAGTTAGTCGTAAGAGTAGGAGGGATAGTTGTGAGGAAGAACAAAATATCTTGGATGAGTCAAACAAGGGACCTGATCATCATGTGGTTGTCCAGCAGAAAATGGAACGCATGGAATTCCATTCAAGGGTTGCAACAAGAAACTAAATGGGTTGTTATCAACCATGACAATTCGGCATAAATCCTTCGATAAGCACGATAGATCCTTCACATGTTCACGATATTTTCTGTTATCTATGCAAACAAGTGAGGTTATCACAGTAAAACATAATTATGTGTATGTATACAAGTCTAAAAGCTTGTTTGGGAAGTGTGTATAAACGGTTTAATTTATAAATAGATATAAATGAGTGGTTAATAAGTGGGCAGTATTTGTGAGTCCCACTAAATGTGTGGATAAAAAGTGATTTGATCGTTTATAAACAGTTTATAAACATTAGCCAAACATGGGCTAAATGCTCGTGTATGCATGGACATTGAAAAGAAAATGATATTTCATTCTTTCAATCTTTTGTTGGGAAGGCCCTGGCTGCACAAGGTCGGTGCAGTTGCGTCCACCTACCAAAAATGTTTCAAAATCCCGTAGTCAAGGATCGATCCTAAAATTATTTGCCGAGATGCAGTCAGCATTAACCTTAACCGCCGATTGTGAAAGCATCACAAAAGGACAACTTGGGTGGTTGAGATATGTTGTGTAGACATAAAGAGGTTCATGTTCATAATAGTGATGCAATCTTGGTAAAACACCATAGAAGGATAGATGCTAATGATCTTGTTGCATTAGATCATCGAGCATATCTAGCAATAAACAAAAGGGAATGGCGAAAAAGGATTCAAGTAACCAGCCTATTTGGGATGTTGGGAGGTGTAGACAGTAGTTAGGTACAATAGTAACCAATTCCTGCACCCTAAAATAAGTAGGTATGGTCTTCGGGAGGCCACGGAATCTCGTAGTTAGAACAAACAAAAAGGAGGGGCAAACTCTGACAATCATCTATGCTAGTAAAAATTTATTCAATATGCATATTTACATGCATACATAAATACATAAAAACGCGCATAACAAATATTTCACATAGGAATGGTTAAGAGGCATACCAACATGTGATATTTTTGAATCTTGTCATAAACTCTATTAGATCATATGAAGCAGCAATAAAATTCATCTTTGTTTGTGCCACATGTATTAGAAATACCAAACCAAATAGAAGCTGAGAGGGAACCATGGAATTCAGCTAAATTGAGCACACTTCATAATATAATTATTGTATGAGTGGTTGTAGCATGTGTTGCATAGACTTAATTGAAAGACAAAATGGATCAAACAAGCTGACAAAAAAGGATTCACGTAATCAACCCTCAATTTATTGGGAACACAACTTATTTCGATATATTAAAATTATTTTAAAGAACGATAGAGAATTTGGGTGTTCAACACTATATACACAAACTATTTCATACAATTTCTCACGTGTGCATGAACAAAGCATTGTCATCCCTTAACGCCCTTCAGTATTCTGCTGAAAATATTATTCCATCACTTTCAAATTGAACCACTAGTTTTTACTTAGATTGGTTTTTCAACTGAAGCTTAGACTCTCATTTTTTTTTTTTCCAATTTTATTAGAGTAGGTCAAAAGAGTGACACATATAACAAAACTAACATGGACGTAGTGACACTGAGACTTAATTTCATTGCTACCAAGAGTGGTGCAATTCAAGTAGAGTAGGTCAAAAGAGCGACACATATAACAAAACTAACATGGATGTAGTGACACTGAGACTTAATTTCATTGAACTTTTCAACAAAGGGAACTTAATGGTGAATCCCATCGAGTAACTAAATAAAAATACGAGGAACATTATGCTGATTGAGTAGTAAAAAAAAATTTCCATTTTGGGTAAGTAGCCATTATTTTGAAAAGGAGAAAACATTAATGGAGACATTCAATTTTGAAATGGAGGGAGTAGTATAAATTGCATGAATACATATTCAAGGTGTGGTCATTCTTTCAAGTACGACAATTTAAGGGGAGGTTACGGGGTTAGAATTTTACAGAAAATCTAAAGAAAAGTAAACAATGTAATGGCCTTATGGCGTTAATGTGGTTATTGGAATGTTGTGCATTGAGAAATTCCAATCATATTAATGACGTTCAGAGATTTTTACCAGCAGAAAATATGAAATAAAGATGAGAAAGAAACTGATATTCATGGAATCATTCCTAGAATACATAGGCATAGTGCAGTGTCAAAATGCACCTTTCAATTAGAGAGAGGAAAATAATCACAAAAGTTAATTGATTGTGAATAAAAATGGAAATTGGATTAAAACTTAGTCTTCAAGGATCCGAAATTCTAATAGGAATCCAACTTCCACTTTGGAAATTGAAAATAGTAGCTATCAGAAAACTCTGTTAACACTACACTAGATTAAGAAATTCATGTGATCTTGAAATGCCACATGCAACAAATTCACATGATCTGCTAATAGTGTAATTTTATTCAAGTTTCCCCTTTCTTAAACTCAAATGGACTGCCCTATTTATGGGAAACCATTTTAAGGGGAAAACGGGAATTGAAGGCTTCTACCAAAAGCCAATCAAGGCAACATGATATTATTCAACATAGATCCATAGAATTCAACGACTTAAAAGTGTGGAATCTAACTTCTAACAGGGAAAAAAAAAAAGAAAAAGAAAGACAAAGGGAAGAAGCACGAGCCAATCATATGTTTATTTGAGTTTTACTGCTAAACAAGTAGGAGTCCAAACCTAACGCCTACCTTTGAAAACTCAAAAAGAAAGAAAATTGTCTAATAGTAATGTCAATAAACAGAGTACAAAAAGGATACACACTCAGTTCAAAAATCTATAATTAGAAGAGAAGATAAAAAATTAGCAAAATCTTTTAAAAAATAATGTTTGATTAGTACTTTCCAACTGCCTTTTGGCACTGGAAGAAACATGAAACAGAAGGCTCATAAATATTTTCGCAAGTCTAAACTAATATGTCAAAAAGAACTTCCTATAGCTTATAAGCAGTGTCAAACATGTTCTGCTTATATGCATGGATTAACCCCTTAAAATGCTTATAAGCAATCTCAATCACTCTCATATTATTTCAACAATGGTGAAAGGGCTATAAATTTAAAATTAACCATGTTGTCCATGTCTTTGATGCTATTATAACCCCATAAGACATATATACCAGCATAATAAATAGTAGATGCTTTGGTGCATCTCGTGACTATTTTACTTATATTTCTCTTTTTTTTTCTGCCATTTTTTGTCAAACATATATACATCTTACAAATATATAAAGATATCTTGTTAATGATCTATGGATACAAAAGCAAAGAATATAGGACAAGCTTCATGCATCGAAGATATCAAGGCGTAAGGAACATGCAAAAATGGCACGATTCTATATACAAATAGACCACAGTACAGAAGCTTCTACACTTACGTGCCAATCGTCGAAGGCCGATACAGTCTACGACTGAATCGATTTTCAGCATCTATTCTGTCAACAAGTGGTCTAGCATAGCCTGCAAAGAGTATAAAAACAGAAATTGATTGTAAAATAAATAAAATCTTAAAGAACATGGTATAACAATAGGAGAGAAGAAAACTAAAAGTTGTGGAGTGTCAAGAAACCTTCAAGTCCAGCAGTAAACAACACAAGATCTGCAAATTCACTTAGTTGTTTTAGAAATTCGTTCAATCCAGGACGTTCAAACACTGTCACATAGTTGATCTTAGGTTTTCCTTCAAATTCCTTGAAGCCCCATGAAGAAAAGGTGAAAGGGATATCAAATGTTAAGAAAGACAGTAGACTTTTCTGCTTTATCCTTAATGTCGAAAAGATACGTAACAAACCTTATCAGACGAAACACATTCTAGTTCAAACCATTTTAAACCAGCTTCAGTGGCCTGAGCACGTATCATCACAGGCAAACTTGACGTCTCATATGCACAGACCAGAGTTTCGTCCAAGTCAAGAACCACCTGCACCCAGTAAAATGGGTGAGACGGGAAAAGAAATTCAATTTGTAAGCATCTTTAGACAGAAAAATTTCATCAGCCTAATAATAATAATGAAGATAAATATTTTTTCCGACTGTTATGTAGAATTTATTTAGCTTTTAACTTAAATCAGGACGAAAGTCTACAAAGTCTAAATTACGAATCACTCTAGATTTAGTAATCCATCATCTGTTCTACCTTTCCCTGTTTTATTTGACAGTTAACTCTTATCCTTGATCAAATCCCACCCCACCCCCCGCCTGAAGAAAAAGAAGATAGCATTCTTGCACTTGATTGATTTCATCAAGGACTTCTCTCAAATATATGTGAATAATTGTATAAAAATGTTTCTTTACGTTTCCATTTACTTAGGTCTCCAGCCACTTCATATACATCACATTTTTTTTCCGAACATCTGGTCAACTAAAAGAGAAACAAAAATCAATGGATCATACGCAATTAAATGACATGTAAAGTTTCCAAAAACATGCCATGTTACTTTTTGTATCACAGAAGTTATGATTTACGTCGTTAGTTAATAAGTTGAATCACAAGGCTAAAAGTCAACTCAAGCACTTCATAAAGTCAATCATACACTTAATATTTGCCATCATTAGATATAGGCGTTTAATAACCTTTGTTTGTAGCAATTGTAAACAATTCTATAAAATAAGTGATCTCCAAAACATATTCCCATGAAAAATCAGTTGAATTTTCTATGTAGATTTCTTTCTCAAGTATAAATATTTGTCATTAAGGAATAGAAAAATACAAAACAAAACAAGACAAGTTTCCTATCTTTCTTCATCTAATATGGTGACAGAGAATCTTCAATCCACGTTTGGATTGAGCTTGTCTTCACTTCCATTCATTGGCAAGCCACCTGGTACTGCTCGCCCAGCTGAATTTTTTATCTTCAGTTTCTTTAAATATTTCAATTTTAATTAAATGAATTTATGCTTTATATATGCTTTTTTATCTGTCGGTGGATGGTATTGCCTTCTCTCCCAATGCATTGCTCACTACTGACCACCATCACCACCATAAATCTTGTTGCTTGGCCAAGCGGTTTGCCTTGGTTCTCTCATCAGCTATATTTTCTTGCTTCTTGGCATCGTATTTGCCATCCTCACTTTGTGCCAGTTTTGGTCCTGTTTTTCTCTTGGGCTTTGCCTGTGCTCATTCTCTTTCTCCAGCGTATTGGCAGTATAGGAATTTGGGTATATTTATCCATCGGTTCTAGTTTTTTTTACTATTAGACATCACACTTTGAGTCACAAGCTTCTTAGCCTTAGGCGCTAACTTCCTCAAAGTCATTCACACCTCTTTCTTAAAGCTTTATTAATTACAAACACCACCTTCTTTACTAAGTCCAAACTTGCAACCAACTTAGTCCTCAGGACAATTTAGTATTGGCAACAGAGGCCTTAGTTCTTGTGTTGGATTTTTTGAAGTGGCAAATTTCCTTGGTGGTTTTGTTTATAGCAACCTTTAGTTTGACACCAAGAACAAAAGGCCAGCTTCTTAATAGGGCTATTATATTCCCGATTCCATGAACTCTAGATACCAAATAATTCCATTCCAAACTCTCAAGTTGGCTTGCGTTTCTACCACCACAAGCTTCTAGGAACGTGAGGTTTAGGGATTTCAGAATTCTGTGATTATACTAATAGATCGCAATCTATGAAATATGAGATTGATCGTTTCTTATGACAATAACTTACTCAAATTTTCCATTTATTTTCCTTTATTCATATGCTATCAAATTCAGACCAATTTAAATTCAAAATTCAAACTAAAAGAAAATACCGTAAGCTTCTCCACAGACGAAGCATCCAGCAGCTTCCCTCCACCGGCGATTGGAACAGCGGCGGCCAGGGGTGGATAAGTAGGTGGCGGAGGGGCCTCTTCCGGCTCTTCTCCGAACTCCGACAGCTCAACTACCGGCAAAGGTTTAAAATGCGACGGAGAGTGAGGAGCAGAAGAAAGGAAGGAGCCGTGACGCAGGCCGACATACGAGAGGACCTGAGCGAAGGAAGGCGTTCCCCGGAGGATCTGAGTGAAGATCTGAAAGAAAAAGGCCAACCAGTTCAACAGTGTTCTCCAAACCTGTATTGTTCGTGGCGCGTAAGCTTCAGGCGCCGCCAGCTCTGCCATCATAAATATAAAATACTAGTTATTGTCGGAATCTATATCTCTACGTCTGCCAGGGAATAACGAGCACAATTCAATACAATCCTCGATTGTTTTTTAGTTTTTTGCTGTGTGTGAGAGCCAGCTAGAGAGAGAGAGAGAGAGAGAGAGACGACGGAGTCACGGAGGAGTGGTCAAGATGGATGCTGTGGCTGTATCGTGAGGATATGAATGGGAGAGAGAGTACTTGGCACGTGTAAAAAGTGAGAGTGGGAGAGAGAGAGAATAGGCGGACGGGACTTTATTATTGTTAATACAGTTGGTCTTTTTATGTTTTTGTGTTTGTGACTTTTTCCTTTTTTATTTTTAGCCTTTTCTTTTCCTCTTACTGACAATATTATTGCGTTTGATTGTCAATATTTTTCATAGAAAATGTACTTTTCACCTGCTTTCCTACTTTTGTGTTGTTTAATTGACGATTTTTCACGAAAAATATTTTCCTACTTTTTATCACATGATCATATTTTTCTTGAAAATATAGAAAACATTTTCTGTATTTATTTTCCAGTTAATTCATTTTCTCTTATGTATCCCCTCTCTCTCATCTATTCATCAATAAAAAAATGGATAAGTATAATATTTTTTAGGTTGAAACTAAATCAATCAAACACATTTAATTAATAATTTTCATACAAATAAGTTCTAAGCAATTCAATTGCCCAGAATTTATTTTCTTCTCATTCAAATTTCATGCTCACAATCAAACACACCCTTAGAGTGTATTTAATTGGCATTATTTTTCATAAAAATGTCATTTCCATCTAAATTCCTACTTTTAGGGTGTCAATTTTTTTCGCAAAAAATATTTTCCAGTTTTTGGTCAAGTGACCATATTTCTTTCACAAGCAAGGAAAAAATTTCTTTAAGGGATTAATTCATTCTCTCTATTTCATCTATCCAACAATAAAAAATGGACAAATATAATATTTTTCCGATTGAAGTAAGTTGTTTGCAATTGAACCGAATGCCAAGACTCTTGTTGAAATGCTAATTAAGTCATTCTTTTTCTTCAGCTGGGATTATTTGCAACATTACCAAAGAGTAATTCTACTACGAGCAATTATAAGAGCTCAACTAAATAGAAAATTGCCCGAGCTTTTAGAAAATAGGTATAAATAGAAAATTTTATCGTTTAAAAAGTATAGTTTTGAATCAATTGAATAATTAAAAAAAATAAATCATAATTATAGTGATCTATATATGCAGAAAAAATATATGTAAATAAATATATTACAGACATTTAGTCCCTGTTTGGTTTGCCCATCTGTCCCAAGTATACAAGGATAAGATAACTACTTGAATTCCTTGGAGTTATGTAACTACCTGTTTGATCAATCCATTGGACATGTCTCATGGCCATGTCCTGGAATGAGACTTGTATATGGTCGATTCATCCGTGACATTCCTAGTCGAGCATACGGTCGATTTACCCTTTTAGATGTAAGATAGACGATCTTGTAAGCCCATAATATTTGTAGAACCTTTTTTTACCTGATTCCTTGTTTGGATCTCTCGACTTTAAGTATCGTATGATATCTATATAACAACTTTATCTAAAAGCTTAAGTTCCCTAATATTATGAGATCAAGTTTTACCACCATCTATCAGTAAAATTGTGAATGAAGAAACAAATCATGCCTCCCATGCTTGATAAACTGTGTAAAACAGAGAGGAGGCCATGTATAGATTGCAATCCATGAAATTAACTATTGTCTGTTCTATTGTACGAGGAGTACAAGACATCTATATTCACTCACCAAACCTCAAAAAAACTGAAGAATCATAAGTATCCACACCCTTGTATTGGACAGGTTCCAATTACTAATTTCTGCTAGTCACCGGTCATACCTCTTCCGAACATTTTTCACATGGTGAGAACAGAACAACATGAAGAGGCCTGATCGGTCGGTTCATGACATTTCATTATACTGACGAAAGTAGGGAGACTCGAGTCTGGTGCTCTTTCTCCCAGAATGGATGGTCCTCTTCTACCAGATATTCAAGCATTGTATCTGTATTTTTAGCAGCCCTTTCCATGGATAATAAATTGGTGCGTTCATTTGATGCCAATTCCTCATCATAATGGCCATTGAAGGGAGAATTTGATCTCAAATAATTTTCAAAAGTGGCTTCTTTTAGGCCCACTTCTGCAGGCCAGTTGCTGAAACTTCCGAAACCTTTGATTCCAAATGTTAATTTTCTTGCTTTAGCTCTCTCTTCTTTGAGATATGGCCTATCTTCTAGAAGGTTCAGAATTCTTTCAGATTTCTTCTGTACACTCAATCCCCAGTTGAACCTGCATATGTGTCAAGACCAACATGTTGTAGATACGAATATAAACAAATAAATGCATCTCTTCTTTAAAAGCACAACACTTAAGATGAGACGATTCAATGTGATACAAGATCGGTTGAAGGCTTTGAGTTCAAGTCTCAACTCCGCAAGTTTATGACAATTCCATGACTCAATCCTTTGAATACACGAGTTGCGTGATACAAAAATCTTTATTTCAAGTCTCATAGTCACTCATAGATGGAACCTTCGAGTGTCAAGCCTTTGATGAAAAAATGAATTCAGTATACCCCGTGAAGGGATGGAACTTCAGTATAAAATAAGTAAATAAACTTCATCGAATCTCTAATTGGTTTAGTTTATAGATGAGGAAATTCAATACAAGGTTGTGTAGATTAATCTCCACACAAAACCTCCGTGTTAAATTCTTTCCTCTAAAATTTATTTTTAGACGACGTAATCTCTATAATGAACTAAAATTTTTTCCAATTAGTACTTGTGAAACACGCAAAAAATAGAAGAAGACGAACAACAAGGACTAACCCTTTCTCATCCACGTATCGAAAATTTGCCATCTCTCTAATAATATCTTCATCACTTTCAAACTCATCAGCCAGTCTTTGTGGTCCATGAGTGAGAAGGTGTTCCAACAAAATTAGAGCCTTGTAAGAGGCTCTCCAGTTCCATGTATCGAACTTGGACAACCTTAAAAAAGTTAATGAATCAATTATGAATTATTTGTTCCGTGAAAACTGAATTTAACTGTGTACAAGAAATTAAAGAACCTTTGATGCAGAATATGCACAATTCTCTCATAATCATCCACTTCAAAAGCTGCACGTGATATTAATCTCATGGCGTTTGTGTTTGCTGCCATTGAATCTCCATTTGTTATTTCCTCTGTCAATCTGCATCAGAAATCACAAGATTCAACGACTCTCTTACACCAAATTTGAAATCCAAGATTTTGCAATAGATTTTTCAGACGAATCTTTATATAGGAACAGAAATTGAAGTGATGGGATGAGATGAGAACTTACATTTGGATGGGAGTAACATCTGTGAGAACCAATCTTGCAGTCTTGATTTTCTGTTTCAAGAAGAAGGAAGCTTGCCTCTTGAATTCGTGCATCAAAGATCCCATTTTTTTGTTGAACTCAATGAAATATTGTATAGATTTTATATACGTAAATGTGAGATTGTATAGGAAGAAATAGTCCACATGACGACGTTGGAACTATAACTACTCCATTAGCATATCTAAAAAGTGGGATTTCGATTGTAATTTGAAGATAATATGATGAATTTCAGAATATTCTGTCCCCAAGTAAAAATATTCAAGATTTGATAAGAGTTGTAACAGAAAGATAATATTTTCTTTTTTAAATTTTGCTTTGGATTTCTGTCTTTTTCTTGTTTTGGTTAGAATATAATGGCATGTTTGGTTCCGTTCTACACCATAGGTGAACTTACTAATTTTGTTGAATCCGATGTTCACAATATCACTCAATGAGTTTTTCTATTCCCGTCTCTATTTCTTAATCGTGTTCATATAACATATCAAACATGTCATTTATGTTCTTTACTTCTAAGCCGCTGTTTGGTGAGAATTAAAATCAGATTTTTAGTAGATTAAAGTTGATAAAATTTGTGGTTGAAAAGTTATGAATTCCACAAAATTTGTAATTAACATTAGTTATTGACTTTGATTTAAATTAAAATTAGAGCTGAATTTGTTCATGGATAACAACGTACTTCTACGGTTACTAAAATTCATTTTACTTTTTCAAAACTTTATCAACACATGACGTCAAGTTCAAATTTTGAGAGACTTGTTTATTATTTCAAGTCATGTTTAACCAACCTAAAACTGTGATTGTTTGAATCCATCGTTTAAATTGCAATCAATAGCACTAACAATTGTCTTATGTGCCTATTTACCAACTTTACCAGTCCATTTCACAAATGGACATGTTAGGCAGCAGAATGAGTTAAGGTTAGAAACAATATTGCGAGTTTTTGGCGGCATTCAAAATTCTACTCCAATTCTCTAAAAATTCATTTTTTTTCAAACTCAGTATCTAATCTCTCCAGCGTTATATACTCGATAACATACAGTGCTGCTCCATGGTACGTATTAAGCCCGGAGAATGACTTCAGCATATATCAAAAAGACAGTCGACGAACCCTATTTCTGGATTTGATACAAGCTCAAAGTGGTGAATAGAGTATAAAATAATGCTATGATCAACTAAAGTTCATGATTTCCACTAAAAACATGAAAGTACACTTTTCCAAGGTTTAATTAGAACAATACAGAAAAAACTAAAGGATTTTCATACAAGTAGTCCAAAACACGAGCATGTGTTGTTACGAATAAGTTCCTTTCAGCTTCCATGGCTGAAAAGTGTTGAACATTAAAAGTCCTGTATCAGCCTACTTTGAACGTTAATCGCTGTCTTTTTCCGTGCTCACCCAAAAATAACAACTTCAGGTATAAATTTTCCATATTCCACTCCTATAACCTAAAGACATCAGAGCCATCTCCCACAGCATATTGGGAATGCTTAATAAATTAACTTTCGATCCAGGAATTTCAGTCCAATTCACAGAAATCTCGATCATGGGTATGCGGAACCATTTGCACAAGTATACCACCTCAACATCAAAACACCATCTGCAAAATTACAAGCTCAGTAAGTTCTACAAGATAAACCAGATTATTTCCTGCATCCCAACCCACAAAGAAAGGGGGATATTCTGGGAAAGTGGAAAATGGAAGGAAGAAGCAGTGAAGCAGAACATAGAAACTATAAATACCCAAATGGAGAAACTGAAGGGACCATTGAACTAAACTAATGGTGTTTAAATTGTGTGCTCAAAATAATTACAGGAATAATTTGCTGTCTCCTAGCTTAGATATCTTGACCCATATTTGCTGCCTGTGATACATTAGTTTTCTCACATAGATCATGATAATGGTGGTGTCTTCTTATTAGGAAACTATTCATTCACTAATCACAATAGCTGACAACATATTTATCATGCACAAATGATATATATCATATCTTTGATGTAGTACCACAAAATTCAACAATGAAGTCTCTCTATTCATATTTTATACCAATCACTCTCAACTGTATATAGTCTATGTTGATGTTAAAAAAGATTCATGGCTAAAGGAAAAGCATGGCTTAACTAGTACTTCAACGAGAGTATCGGCAATGAAATATGAATAAATCATATATTCTCTTATTTTTGAAAATTTTAATAACAGTATTAAGAAAGAGGGGAAAAAGCTAAAATATAAAGACCATGTATTAACAGTAATTAAGTACTGCCCGCCTGTTCTCTCCCCCACTCTCATTCTTAACACGCACCATACATTCTCTCTCCCATTCATTTTCTCTCTCTAGATATCATCAGGCACAGCTTTCCCTTTCATTATGACCACTCTTTTGCCATCTCTTTCTCTAGAGAGAAAAACAAAAACGACAGTATTGTGTTGGGCTCGTTAATTCCCTGGCAGAAGAAGAGAGACAGATTCCAAAAATAACTAGCATTAGCATAATATAATATATTCAGGATGTTGGAGCTGAAGTTTATGCGCCACGGACAATACAGGTTTGGAGAACACTGTTGAACTGGTTGGCCTTCTTCCAGTTCTTCACTCAGATCCTCCAAGCATGAGTTTATTCACTCAGGTTTCCCATATGTCGACCTAAATCATGACTCCCTCCTTTCTCTTGCACCTCATGAGACGCTGCGTTTCAGCCTTTGGCAGTTGAGCTGCAAGAGTTTACACAAGGGCGGGCCAGAAGATGGCAGCAGCTGCTGCCACTACCTCCACATCCCACCACTGGCAGCTGTCCTAATCGCTGGTGGAGGAGGCTGCTAAAAGCTTTGTCTTTGGAGAAGCTGATAATTTGTTATTCCAAGTCGCCCCAAACCAACAAAGATAAATGAAGAATCAAGGGGGAAACAGAGGGAAAGAGGAGTTACGCTTAGAATGAAACCACAAATGCGTAACCGAAGAAAATGAAGGGACCATAGTTAACAGATTTTGTTTAACTGATGTATGATAAACCAAACTAATGTTGACTGCAACTAACTGAGCCTCAATTTAATAACCTCTTTTAACACTAATTCTAAAATTGTATTTTTTCCGTTAAGATGAAAATGGTAATGATAGAAAACAAATTGATTAGTTATTAAAAAATATCCTTATAATATCGACTATAATCATTCATACAAAATGTACTCAAATATATTTTACTAAAAAATGAGATTGAAGTTCTGGAATTATATGTGATTATGTTATACACACAAATTGGTTTAAACGTGAAAAGACATAATTCATAATTTCAATACAATTTCTTCGGAAGATGCTCTCGAAGTACATTTTCATAGATGTACTACACGACGAGGCATGGCTCTTTCTAGGTTGTAGGGAGAAAACCAGAAAATTTAAAGAGAGAGAGAGAGAGAGGCACGGTGGAGGTTCATCTGGGTTGTGTTTGGCAATTCTCATTCTGCATTGATGTTTGGTCCACCGGCGTGTGAATATTCGCTCAAATTTGAGTCTTTTTTTTATGAGAGGATCGTCTTTCCAATAATCTCCCAATTTTTGAATTGCAAATGGATTTAGTGTTAAAGCACAGCCAAGGAACAAAAAAATTTATCTCAAAATGGTATGTTAAGATAGATACTATAATCTTTCGAGAAACAGCAAACTATTTTCCTTGTAATGCTATTTTGGAACTCCTACAAGCACTAATTTAACCATTCGGTGATTGCTAAAAGAAGCATTTACCGTTTCAAGCGGATGTTCGTGAAAAGCTTCCTGGCAGCAGCTCTAGTGAACATCTTAAAACCACACTGTAAAATACAGAGAAACACGAATAAAAATAAACTAAATATATTGTTTCAAATTCCATTTATCCATCAAAATTTAAAAGGATAACATATAACATGTTAGGCATGGTTCAAAACTATCCCTGCACTGAAAAGAAACTTGCACAACGAAAAAGTCAATGGGTGACTACCTGTGTGTCACGGATTCCGGAACCAGCAGCCAAGAGAACTACCACATGGAAACCCTTCATTAAAAAATTCCGGTACCACTTTCTCTGCAACAAAATACGAATTTTTTAGCAGATATAAAACGATTATATAAAGTTTAAAGGAAACAATTGTAATGTATGCAAAAGGTGACACATAGAATCAAGACTCAACTGTTGCTAGAGCCTTTTCCTCAAGATGAGCACGAGAACCGAAAGCAACAATTGGTACGTCTGAAATTCTCAAAGTTGAATCACTGGCTGCAGAGTCTCCAAACTTGCGTTCCTTCTTAGCAACTGCATGAATCTGACAGGCAAATCATTATATACTTTGGGAAAACTGAGCTCTTAGTTTCCTAATTCTAAAATTTGACATCTTAAAATAGAAGATTTTACAACAGAAATAAGATTTTTATGATACATGGTTTAAAATAAAAGTGGGTACCAACCTGATTTTCAAGTTTTTCAAGATCACTCACTTTGGTTGCTCCATCAGCATCAAGCATTAAAAGTAGTTCACCACGAGAGTGAAGCATTCCCTGTTTTACAATGCTTTCGCAAAAGCAAAAAACTTTAATCAATTGTAATAAAATGGGAGATTCGGAACGTACATGGTAAAACATCAACAGAAAAACTCCTAACTGAATCAACAAATTGTTCAGATTAGACTCACTTTTCTTATTGCTTCTCCCTTGCCATGGTTCCTTCCGAGAAGGATAACTCTTACATTTTCAACCGTATATCTTTTCACGAAGTCAAATGCTACTTGTTTTGTACCATCAACACTTCCATCATCGACAATCACCACCTAATCCAGAATTTATTCATTAAGAATATAGAGAAACCAGAAAGCTGCATGTCCTTTATAATTAGTTAATGTAAAACAATATGATGCACTTCTTTTCCAAACCTCAAATGTGACAGGAGGCATGAGGGGCTTCATTGTTTTGGAACCTTTAAAGTGATAAAAATCTTGACACTGGAAACTGGACTTTCCACAACATATCACACACACAAGGCATATCAAGGTTTAAATGGTAGGATGCTGCAACTATTTGATAATTATCAAAAGATGTAATGTAGGCATTCTCAATCACAGATTTGGATACTAGAAAAATTATAGCAGACGAGTCTGGCCCACCATCATGTAGAAGGAGAAAAAGTCAAGTAAACACACGCAGAACTTGTAAATTGATTTAGACAACTTGATAAATTCATGATGCTTGAAACCAAATTATAGCTTCAAATCTTTGTAAATTCAGTATCAATTCTTAATATTTGCTCTCAAGTGCTTATTCCCACAAATCACAGCATAGAACTAAGCGGAGATCATTGGAAACCAGTTTACATCATTACTTGGTAACATCTGACATTAGATGCATAAGCCACATCAAATTTACCATCAACACAACAACCAAAATACATGTACACCTTCTCTGCTTAAACAAGAATTATGTAGAAATATACACCGATCAGCAAAAAATAAGATTTCTTTATTAATCTGTCATATAACTCATATAGCTAAAACCAACCAATCTTTACTCTGTAGCATTAAACAATTTTCAGGATTGAAAGATCATTGCAATTGCGCTATATTTTCACATATTCAAATCCCCTTTTTTTTGAATTTCTCTTTGCTGGCATCATCAACTTTTAATTCGAAAACAGTTCTCCAGCATTGCATCACTTATTCAACATTTAACCGATTGGAGATAATAAGAAGTTCCAAGCTAGCTCTAATTCTATCTTTACATAATTGACATTTTTATTCATCAAGACACAACTAAACCCACAAATATCCTACGCTAAAAGAGCTGCTCCGTCAAACATTCACATCAAAACAATAGAAGTACTAAAGAGACACTCAAGAAGAAATTGCACATTCCACCTACTCTGCATCTTTGGCTTGTTCACCTCTCTCTATCTAGGTCCACAGGGATCAAAAAAGCTATTTATGGACTAAAAATACTATTCTGGACAACACTTGAGGCTTACAAGCAACATATTATAAAACTTCCCAATTGCTAGAACCAAACCATACCATGGAAGAAGTAAAGGAAAATATTTTATGTGCCATACCTCATATGAAAATGACTTGTCCTTTTCTGCACGTTGCTGAAGATAACTACAGTGACAGAATAGCAAAATATCATGCTCATCAGATATTGGCATCTCTATTAATCATTGTAAGCAAAAAGAATTTTTGATAAGCATTATACATAGCTATATGTATATCTGAATATTTCTATATGCAATTTCACATATATTAGTGCTCTCTATCTGTGTGAAGAACCATTTGTAAGACGCCAGGAGTCCTTTCTCTCACTTGCAGGTTCTTGTCAATTAGTAGAGAACCGGATCAAACACTCTCTTAGAAGGGGTATACGGCAAACTAAGGGAAGCTATTAAATTTTAAATTATGTACAAGAAGATCCACATGTGCTACAAACTTTACCAAAGGATCCGTTTTAAGGACTGATCACAATATATAGAGAGGTAGGCAGTGACTAATAGAGGGCAGTGAATCGGGCACTTTTAATTACTGAATCTATAAATATGCAAGTATGGATAGATTACGCCCTGAATTTACTTGTTTGGGAGTTTAGGTTGTGACGGGTACAACATTGAAGGCTAATGAAATTTAAAATTTTAAAACAAGCATAACACATGCGAGTCTTCGTACTTAAAATTGGGCTAATTAATTAACATAAAAAATCAAAATGTAGGTGCAGACGAGAATGTCAGATATTGAAAGTAATTATAGAGCATACAAAGTGGACACATTAACTGATCAATCCTTTGACTTACTTCAAGGTTTCATCAAGTGCTCCTGGAAGCCTATGTTCTTCGTTGTATGCTGGAATAATCAATGATATGTACTTTTCAGCAGGATCAAGAATTTGAGGACAAGGAACCTGAAAAAGAGACATTCAACACAGTAATTTACCAAATCAACATAGATGTCTATTGATTAGGTACCCAAATAACAGCCAGTAATATAGACTTCAGAGCTGAAATTACACAGAAAGTGGAGTAAGCAAACTTTCTTCAACCCGCAAGTCCCGCATACACTATCTCTAATAAACCCAGAACCCCAAAATATTTGAAAACCCAGTATTTGAGCATATAGTCATTCTTCAATTTCCAACCAGAAAAAAAAAAAAATCAAGGTAATAAAATGCTAAATAATGCTGAGAATGCACAAATATACAATTAAATTTTTTTATGCATACCGGTTTCAATGAATTTGGATCCTCGAAAATTGGAGGAGCTTCAACGTGACTGCAAATATAAAATTCAAAACATCAAAACTAAGAAGTGTATAGAGAGATTTTGAGTATAAATCCGGATTGTTCCCAATTTTTTTTGTGGGGAGGGTGGGGGGCGAAAGAGCGTACGTGTGATTGTATTTTCTTCTGATTGTTTCGAAAACTATGGCAGCCGCTAATCCAAATGCGAAAATCGAAGCAAAAATAAATAGCGACTGAAACATCATCCACACTAATCCCATTTTTGGATTTGGAGTTCAAAGTCTGGGCTCCGGAAATGGGAATTAGATCGATGAATTAACTGAAACTGGTAGAGAATGAAGTGTGTAGAAAATTGTGAAGCTTACAAGAAATCTGTCCTCTAGGTTAGATGGTAGTGTTAAGAAATTATAACCTATAAATCCAAGGTTCGGATCGACTTTTCTTGAACTTTTTCCATTGTTTCATATACATTATTTTCAAAATATATGTTTCCCTATTTTATTTTCAACTTCATATTTTTCAATAAAATAATATTACACGTAAATTCAAAAAAAAATTTTATTTTTTAACCACATTTTCCATCAATATTACTACATGTATTATTGAGCAAAAATTGGGGCTCAAACAAGCTTTTAATTAAACGCTCTCGTACATTCATGACCGATGCAAAACTATGTAATAATATTACAAAATGCATTATTTATTTATTTTGTGAAAAGTAGAGCCCAAACATGGGCAAAATAAAATTAAGGTATTGTTTTTCCACAATGACCGAGACACAAAACTATGTAATATGTTGAGTTACATGGTCTATAGTATGATTAGAGAGTTTACTTCTTATAGTTAATTTGATATATTGAGGCTTGTTTGTTATAACTTTTGAAAAGTTAAAAGGTGCTTTTAAATTCGTTTGACTATTTCGTGAAAATGTTTTGTGTAGTTAAAAAAATGTTTAAAGGAAGCTGATCCAATATAACTTTTTTTAAAAGTACTTTTGAAATAGAAAACTTGTTTAAAAGTTAGTTTCTAAACAAAAATTAAAATAACTTTTTTTCAAAAACTTTTCTACAGAAGTAAAATAAAAACAAAAATGATGTCAACGCCGAATATCTCTTTTATATGTGGTGCACAACGTGGGAAAATGCAAGATTAAATGGAATTGAATTTATGGGATATGTATGTTGTGAACTTTGAAATTTTATTTTATTCTGAACGTGGGACTTTTTGTTTTAAGTAGAGTAAAGAAAATAAAGCATGGGAGGGACCAAAATAGCCAAACTCATGCCAAGACCGTTTCTCTTTAGAGTTAAGACTAAGTGTCAAGGGCTTAAGCTTTACCTAAGCTCTTTGATCGAATCACAATCGTAGTTTGTCCAATTTTGACCGTATATTGTAAATATTAGTTCAATTTTCAGTTGTAATTTTCATTCTTTTTAATAGTTATTTCAATTGTAAAATAACTCTGATATTGGTAAACGTTTAGTATGATTCTTCGTCATTTAAATGTCTACTCATATCACTTTAATTTTTGTTCCGAAGTCTATTATAGGGGGTTTAGTCTTTCAAACACTCT
>CAIGRK010228473.1:0-12864 GCA_903798315.1 Fraxinus greggii
ATTGTAGAGAGTAGAGTAGAAAATAAGAGGATTGGTGGGAAAAAAATGTTGATTATGGATGGTTATTTATAGAGAAAAAATGGAAAAAAATAAAATAAAATTTCAGTGACCATAATGGTCACTGAAATATCGCTAAAACTCAGTGACCAGAATGGTCACTGAACTTTTACGTTTTTTTTTAAACACACGAGCCACGAGCCGAGCTGCTCGTCTACAGTACGAGCCGAGTAGGCTGGCTAGCTCGGCTGGTGCTCGGGCTCGTCTTTTGACGAGCCCGAGCGGCTCGTGGACTGCTACAGTACGAGTTGAGCGGCCAGCTTGACCGAAGACGAGCTCGAGCGGCTCGTGGGCTGCTACAGTTCGAGCTGAGCGGCCAGCTTGGTCGTTCGGCTCGATTGCCACTTCTACAAATGAGTAACAATCTTGTATAAATATATTAAGGATGAAATCTTGTATTTTTAAATATAAATCAATAATTAAAATATAAAAAGTTAAATTGCTTCATCGTGAGATAAACAGCTCGGCCGTTCGGCTCGATTGGCACTTCTACAAATAAGTCACAATCTTGTATAAATATATTTTATAAGTATATTAAGGATGAAATCTTGTATTCTTAAATATAAATCAATAATTAAAATATAAAAAGTTAAATTGCTTCGTCGCGAGATAAACTTTTAATACATATCCTAACTAGAGTTTGCCGGATATAATATATTAATGTCAACTATATGCTGTCCATGCAATCCATTTCTATTTTTGCATCACCATCTATTCAGAAACTCATCATTCCTTGATGTTAATCTGGGCTTATCCAATAATCTCCAGTATCTATAAAAGTTAATTTGGATCGTGTGGCCCTTCACTTGTTCATCCCCATCTGAAAAATGTGAAGATTTCATATAGGCTCAAATACTCAAATATTGGGTTAAAATCTACTATTAAATTTAATCATACATTTTATAGGACACACAATTTTTATCAACTTTTCAATCACATATTTCATCAATGTTTATCAAAATCTACTGAAAACTTATTTTTACATTTTTTTTATGTGATTGAGAATATGTGGTTGAAAAAGAAGGAAAATTTATTGATGGGATGTAAAATATTATTTTATTGAAAAATGTATGATTGAAAATGAGTAGAAAAATGAGAATGAAAAAAATAACACGGCGCTAAACAAAACAAGGGCTAAATTTGACTTTAACTATGGAATCTTTGAAATGGACCCAAGGGCATCTTTGAGACCCATTTTTTGTGTTAGAATGTATTTTGAAATAATATATTGATGGAGAATGTGGTTAAAAAATAAGAAAAAATTTTAATTTTACGTGTAATATTATTTTATTGCATAATGATTGAAATAAAGAGAGAGAATGTATTTAAAAAAAAATGAAAATCAGATAAGTGCTTAATTAATGGTGACCTCACAAATGAGAGAATTCATTGGCAATTTGTTCTTTTCAACTGCTGAAACAATGCAGTTAATCTAATTGATGACGACTACATCACTGAAAAGAAAAATAGGATTATGCATTTTTGAATCGATTTCCTTTCACTGGATTAATTTAACTTTAATTGGTACGTGCTATATAAGTAGATGGATACATGATATATTGTATCACTTAACATCACAAAGGAAAATGGCTGACTTCAAACTCTCAGTATGCCTTGTTTTCATCTTTATTTCAGCTGCAGTCATCAGAGCTCATCCCGTTGCGGTCAGACCGATCAGTGTTGCCCGAGAAGTACTGGAGGCTCAAATGGAAAGAGAGAAAATGATGTATCAAACTAATCAAGAGCGGCCTGAACGGGTTAGCCCCGGAGGACCCGATCCACACCACCATTTTGAACACACCAAATATAAAAACTCTGGAATTAAGGCTTGATATATATTAGGGTTGGAGTGGAAATACTTGTGCAAATTAGTCAAGATTTTTGCTTTACGTGTAAATCTTTCGACTGAGAATGGTATTTTCCACCGTTTGTGATACATGGGAGTGCAACAGAGTAGATGTTGCGTGCCTTACAAATAATATGAATATCCAATGCTACCTTACAAATTATGCAATTAAAATATTAGAAGTTCTAAAGTGTCGAACACACGAAATATACCATACGGAAATTTAACAACTTATTTTGGAAGCCATAAAGTGAGACTTGCAATATAAGTTGGCTAGTGTTACCCCCTTGACAGTCGCAAGTGCTAAACGGCTAAGACATGGGCAATGCCTTGCTTCCATGTCGAAGCCATTTTCGATATGTACTATGTCAAGTGCATTTCTAAGAATACTCATTGCAAGGTACTGATGTTGGTAATCGTTCGGGAGTGATTGGACTGGTAGTATATGGACCAAGACATGGCACGGGTGAAGCCCTACATGCAAGGCATTTAGCGAAGTTGGCCTTCAGTCAAACACAGCCTATATTGGGGGCATACAAGCCTGAAAATCAATTGGTGGAAGTGACCAAAGCTAGCTGGACAGATTTGTAGCTACTTTCGACAGTTATATGTCAAGGATTTGACATGTGCAAAGCAGTTTTTGCAGGCATGTTGGTTACTTGCCATGTTGCGGCAGTTCTTAGGCAGTTTTCTTGGTGGGTAACATTTGAAATTTGGCCCTAATGACTGGGGGTATCAGTCATACGAATTTTATATAAACTCTTAAAACATCCACAATGGAGTGCATTGTTGTGTTCTTTGCTTAATTTTGTAAGTTGTCTTTTATTGCGGTAATAAGAGTTGGGAAGGTGTTCCTATATTTCAAGTGCTCGTTTACATATTCTGTCCCTTTCATAAAGTGTTGCATTTCTTCGTTGAACAAAGAAAACTGAGTGTATTCGAAGGCTGACTGAGTGCGAAACTTAATTTACTATAGAAAAAGTGACCCTATAACAAATGGTATCAAAGATAATGGTTGGAACATATTTTCTATAATGAATATCGGACCAAAATCTTTGAGATCTGGTTGGAATGTTAGAAGATTTTGTTGGTGCACCCATGACTGACTATGCAGTAAGCCTCGCAGTGCAGTAAGCCTTGCAGTGTGGGCACACAACCAACAAGTTCCCCATGCTGTGTTGTGTGCATAGTTTTGAAACTTTTATGAAAGATATGAATGAAAAATACTAAAATAGATATCAATGATGAGTGATATGATGTTGTTTGCGGACAACATGAAAGTTAAGTTTGATGGTTTTGAAAGGGACCTCACTTTGGTGAAACGGGCTATCACCAGCCCTCATGCTGCACGGGATTCTTCGTGTTCCTCCAAAGCTTGGGATCTTGAACTGAAGGCATTTATTGGCACCCGTAATGCCAAGGAGCTGGAGAATTTTCTGCGGGATATGGAATAGCACTTCAATGCTGCCTATATTCCTATAGAAGAATGGGTGAATAAGCTATTTTTAAAAGTACCCCGCCTTGCAGTGTGGGCACACAACCAACAAGTTCCCCATGCTGTGTTGTGTGCATAGTTTTGAAACTTTTATGAAAGATATGAATGAAAAATACTAAAATAGATATCAATGACGAGTGATATGATGTTGTTTGCGGACAACATGAAAGGTCATCTTAATGGTTTTGAAAGTAAAACGGGCTATCACCAGCCCTCATGCTGCACGGGATTCTTCGTGTTCCTCCAAAGCTTGGGATCTTGAACTGAAGGCATTTATTGGCACCTGTAATGCCAAGGAGCTGGAGAATTTTCTGCGGGATATGGAATAGCACTTCAATGCTGCCTATATTCCTATAGAAGAATGGGTGAATAATGCCAGTATGCATCTTACCAGTTATGCAAAGTTGTGGTGGCGTACAAGGCTTCGGGATGATGAAAGTGTTGGAAGACGAATGATTGTTGCATGGGAAACTCTAACCAAGGAATTGAGGGATCTATTCCTCTCATGAATACTTCGTGGTTGCAAGGGAGACACTCAAAAGGCTGAAGCATACTGGATTTGTTCAGGAATACATGAAAGAGTTCACGTCGTTGTTGCTTGATATTGAGAATATATCCGATGAAGATAAATTGTTCAACTTCATTTCGGTTTTGCAAACTTGGGCACGTGCTGAATTGAGACAAGGAGTAAAAGACTAGGCGTTTGCAATTGTCGGGGTAGATTGCTCGACAGATTTTAAGCTTGCTGGCTCTTCTTACACGAAGTACAGAAAGAAAGAACAAGGTAGGAAAAAGTCAGGTTCATACCAAGGCAGGATGAAAGGTAAAAGTTCTAACTATTCTCAATCGAAAGGTAAAAGTTCTAACTATTCTCAATCGAAGGATGGTGAATTGTCATAGAACAAAGGAAAAAGCAAAAATAAAGTTTGTTTCCTTTGTAATGGATTGCAACTTGCGTTGGAATGTCCTAAGAGTGAGAAACTGACTGATCTAGTGATGGAGGAGGAAAGTGATTCATAGGCAGAAATTTCACTATTAATGTATGTTCTTGTTTGTATTAAAGGATAGATCGTAATGGCAATGTTCGATATCGGTGCTACAAACAATTTTGTGAGTTAGAGGATGGTAGATAGGTTAGGTTTGAAGTTGACCTAGGCTACTTCAAGGATAAATGCAGTAAATTTAGATGCTCAATCGATAAGAGGGTTATCTTAGTGTGATCTTTGTGTGGAAAGTTGGGAAGGACAGTACAGGTTGAATTATCTTCCCCTTGATGACTTTGAGTTGATCCTTGGTGTTAAGTTTTTTCATTTTTCCGTGAAAGCTAAGGCCTCGGTTGTTCCTTATTTGCGCGGGATGTTTATTTCTAACGAGGGAAATCTTTACTTCATCTCTACAGCTTTCCTCGATCAGAATAATCCTGGAGAGACAAAAATTGGTTGAGTTGCAATCAACCGAACAACGTGAAGGCAAGTTAAAGAAGGGTGAATCCACATACTTGGCGGCTTTGATCGAAATTAAACCGGATCAGTTTGCTGAAATATCGGATGTTGTTGCGGAAGTGTTGGATGAATTTTCGGATTTGATGCTACACGAACTCCCGAAAGTGTTGTCTCCCCGTCAAGTAATTGATTGTAAGATTAAGGTGTGTTTGAGTCACATTATTTTGGAAAAGTGTATTCTGGAATAGTAGATTGATGGAGAATTTGTGGTTGAAAAAGAAGGAAAGTTATTGATGTGATGAGAAATATTATTTTATTGAAAAATGTGTGGTTGAAAATGAGTAGAAGAATGAGATTGAAAATTTTAATATGTACCAAACAGGGGCTAAGTTGGAGCCTGGGACGAAGTGTCCTGCCCAGGCTCCCTACAGAATGACACCTATTCACTTGTCTGAACTTGAAAGGCAGCTTAATGAGTTGTTGGATGTTGGGTACATTCAGCCTTCGAAGGCTTCATATGGTGCTCCAATTTTGTTTCAAAAGAAACAGGATGGATCGATGCGGATATTGTTGATTATCGCACATTGAACAAGGTGACTGTAAAGAACAAGTATCTGGTGCCTCATGCCGCGTACTTGTTCGATCTGTGGTCAAAAGCTTCTTTCTTCAGAAAGCTGATTTAAGGTCGAAGTGTTGGCAGGTTCGGATTGTGACTGGTAATGGATAAAAAAATGACTTGCATTACGAGGTATGGTTCATTTGAATTTCTTATTAAGCCATTTGGTCTCACCAACGCTCCTTCCACGTTTTGTAATCTTATGAATGATGTATTGTATGAGATTTTGGATCATTTTGTCGTCATATATTTGGATGATATCGTGATCTATAATTAGTAACTTTACGATCATATTGTGCATTTGAAGAAGGTATTCCCGCACCTTAGGGAATACCAATTGTATGCAAAAAGGGTAAAATGTGAAGTCTGCAGATAAAATGTATAGTTTCTAGGCCGTTAGTTAAGTCATGGCAGGATTCGGATGGATGAAAGGAAAGTTAAGACAATCATAGATTGGCGCGTTCCAACAAAAGTCCTTGAATTACGTTCATTTCTCGAGTTTCAGAAAAAAAATATAAATTATGAGTAAATGTGCACGCACACTTTTCTTCTAAAATGCATGTTGACTGATATTTGGGAAAAGTTTTCTTACAATATTATTGACAATGTTGGTAGGTGGCAAAAAAATGTTGGTTGGAACGAGAAATTATTTTTTAAACTGTCCAACAATAACATGCCACGTGACATGTTGTCAACAATATTGTACACAAGCATAATTGCTAATATTTTATTCGTATCTAAGTCTTTGTTGATCTTTTTTTATCTTTACCAGCAGCATAGTTAGATTCTCAATTGTTTAATAAATCATATTTCCGCTGGCATGTGACAAAAAGAAACTTGAATCGAAGATGTGGCAAAATCTATATCATTGATTGTTTAAAACGTTATTAAAATCAATGTATAAAAAGCTGCTACTTTACAGTGATGTCAAATTTGATGTACTTGTAGAAAGACTGAAGAAATTTGAGGGTTATCTTGCGATTTTAATGATCCTAGAATTTAGGTTGCAATGTTTTTCACTAAAAAGAAGTTTGACGGCTTTATTTTAATTGTATGAAATGCAATCCAGAGAGTTTTAGATCAATTTAGTATTAATCTCAATTCATATTGCATCAATCGGCAAAGTATTTAATGCGATGTAGCGTTGGCAATTCGTTTACTATGAGACTTTTAAATTTGAAAACGGTTAATGCGATGTGACTTATCACGTTTTAAGTGCACTATATTAGTTGGCAGAAGAGTCACATAAGACGATGATGACTGAAGATAAGATTTTGTAATGATTAATTACGCTATTCTATCTAGCTATGGATATTTACAATTCATTTTATGTTCCATTTTTGAGGCGCCTATTGAAAAGTTATTCAACGTGTTTGATTAAAGGTGTGTTCGATAGAGATTAAAATCGGATTAAAATTAAAAAATTAGTCATTATTATTGACTTTTATTAGACGAGAGAGATCCAATAACGGCTATATTTTCAATTTTAATTGAAATTTAATCACTACCGAACAAGCCCAAAATTTTTTTAAAATTTTTGTTAAAAGAATTAATCTGCTCAAGGGGCATGCTAAAAGAGCTTTTAGACAAAAGTGACCTAAAGTAACTTCCTAGTAAAATCCTTCTACAATAAGTAAAAATCTTGTCAAATAGATCCTTAATTAGTTTCGTATTGCCAACAAATTAATTTCCTTTGAAAGTGGGGCAAGGAGACTCTATGAGCCCCCCAATTAACACTTACATCTACATTTGATGTGGAATAGACACCGTAATAATAACTTGCCTTTTACTACTTTTAACTAGTGCTCTAAAAAGCGTAAAAAGTAATTAAGTGTGGAGGTCAAGCTTCGAACTTCATGAGTCTAGGCGTAAAGAACGTTACTTTATTTTTATTTTATTTTAAATACATATTCATTTTAAAAATAATTTAATAATTAAAATAATACATACCAAGTCAATTACATATTTTCAAATTTTTGAAATGTAAAAGCTATACTACTTTTCATAGTTTCAACTTTCAACTATACAAATCCTACTTAGCAGAAATATAAGAATTTTATACATACTTTTCGAAGTTTTCAACAATACGATAAATCTCAAATCATAATTACATAATATAGATAGTATCGAAACTAAAATCTTATCTAATTTTTTATCAAATAAAGTCATTTTTTTTAACTTTTGCACTGATAAAATTATTTAAAAACTTGAAACTAAAGTTAAATAAAAGCCTTTTCAAAAAGAAAAAATTGAAAAATAATAAATAATCGTCAAATAAAAGGTTTTATAAAAGGGGGAAAAATTAATAAAGTGCGCCTAGGCTCGGGTTAAGCGGTCAACTTAACAATTGACAGTTTAATTTGCGTTTGCTTCCAAGGCAAAGCACTTTGTCCGCGCCTCAAGACTAGACGACCCATATGCGCGTTTTAAAACACTACTTTTAACTATCTAATCCCCTATTAAACGTGTCATAAATTTTACAATTGCTGTAATACAATAAAAATGAAGAATGAGGATTTTAAAAAATTTTAGAAATATTTACTCTGGAGAGTATTTTCTCGATCTAATTTTACTTTACAAAATACCAAAAAACAAGAACATGACTTAAAAAAAATTTGTCATTTTCTTAATAGTTTAAATTTTTAAATGAGTAAAATTAACATAATACCGTAGCCAACATAGGTACTATATCAAAGTCTCGCTATCATCTATTTATAAAAAAACTAATAGAACGATAATTATAGCTTGCACGTAAGGAAGCATGTTGAATACACATTTAAACAAGTTTGTCTTTTCCTTTTTTTTTTTTTTTTGGAACGAAAATTTGTTATTTTTTAATAACTTAAGCTATTACATAAAATAACTAAATAATTTCAAATTTAAATAGCACATACAACTCGCTAAACATATAATAGTCTCGTGTACATGCATAGTGTAATTTCCAGCGAAATTAAAACTCGTGCTTGTTTGAGCCATATTTTCACTAAGAATGCATTTTAGATAGTATACTAATAGAGAATGTGTGGTTAAAAAATAAGAAAAAATTTCGGTTTGCGAGTAGTATTATTTTGTTGAAGAATGTGTGGTTGAAAAGAAGAGAGAAAAATGTATTTTGAAAATAATGGAGATCAATATTTCTAAATTTTAATAATTTAACGACTTATTTAGTAAAATAAACTATACATTAAGTTCGAAAATTCAATCCCGCTAGCATACTTTGAATATACTATGGCCGCCAACACCAACTAGACAAGAAAATCTTAATCTAACCAAAAAAAAAAAGCATCGACCAAAGATTAATGATGTCGAAAAACATAATCTTGATCAGATAAGGTTAAAATCATACGTGTACTAAACCTTAATCAACAAAATCTTAGTAAAAAGTTGACTCATATCAGACTAGATATTCATAATCTTTAATAATGAATAAAATTGTCATTCGGCCTCCATCTCCACTATCTGTCACAACTTATAATCTTTGTTCCATTTTGACCTGAAGCACTTTTGATACATGAAAAAGATATACATTAAACTTTGCCCCATTTGGGTATGGAAAGGGCAAAATCTTTAAGAGAAAAGTATCAAGACTGTGACTTTTCTTTTAGTAGTCAAATCCTCATATTCCTATTTGGATGTGGCGATTCGAATCTGAGAGGATTAGTATACTCTTGTTTTAATTGGGAGTTTATCTTTGAGTTTTGAAATTGATGGAAGATTTGAACAAGTTCAATCAATCATGTTAATTTTTTTGTTCTTTTTAATAGAAAAAGGATTAAATTATGGTATAATTTTTTTAAAAAAAAGTCTCAGAAAAGTATATATGTTAATTAAGAATGAGGCTTCGGAACATATGGCTCTCTTTTAAGGATATTAATTAAGCTCTTTCCAGTATCGAATAATCAAAGAACGTGTATAACATTAATTTGAGTTGCACCTCGCCCTAAATAAAGATTGTGTGTAATTAAAATCAAAGTTCAAAAGGTCTATCGTTAAAGTAATAGCAACTCATGATACCTATGCACATTTTTATTTTATAACTTAAAGCAATCTCAATTTGTCGTCGGATCTTTTAATTTGTCCGAACTTGTTTTTAATACGTCGGAATAGTCCAAGGTACGCTAATTAACAAGAGATATATGACTAGACAACAACTATTTAATATAACAATACACGAAACAAGTCAAGAAGGTATTAATAAAGACAAAACTGGTTAATGAGGACAAATTAATTGCAATTAAAATAAGTGAAGAAAGGTCGTGGTTTCGTGGACAAGCAATTCCATGTTACGGATTCAGATATTTTTGGACAAAATAGTTAATAAATATTTCCTTTTTTGGACTTTTTTCCGTACAATTTCTGTTATATATCTGACCTGATGTTACTTGGTATTTTACTTCATCATACTGCATAATATCTCTGCTCCTTATCCCAAACTACTTGGTCATTAGTTCACATTCCGAAGAATCGAAATGGCCAATTCATCAAGTGTAAGAATTGCATTATTATTTTTATTGATTTTATTTTCACATGTTAACGTTAATTTAGCAGCAGCATCGAGTTATATGCAGACAAGACTAGACAACAGGAAAATATTGCGGGAATTAGGTTTTCAATATTTGTCAAAGATGAAGAAGACAAGTAGGAGGGTAATGGTGGGTACAGACAGAGATGTGCCAGGTGGACCAGATCCCCAGCATCACTAGCAAGAAACAACAGCTGCATTTACTATAAGAAAACTGAAACCCGATTCCAATGTTGTAAGATGTACTGGACGAGACAACACTAAAGAGTAATGAAGAATAAAATAACGATAAANGTTATATGCAGACAAGACTAGACAACAGGAAAATATTGCGGGAATTAGGTTTTCAATATTTGTCAAAGATGAAGAAGACAAGTAGGAGGGTAATGGTGGGTACAGACAGAGATGTGCCAGGTGGACCAGATCCCCAGCATCACTAGCAAGAAACAACAGCTGCATTTACTATAAGAAAACTGAAACCCGATTCCAATGTTGTAAGATGTACTGGACGAGACAACACTAAAGAGTAATGAAGAATAAAATAACGATAAAATCTCGTTTTTTGTAATGTTCAATTCTATCCAGTACTGTGTATCAAAAATCTTGTAATGTCTTACTTCCTTACTACTTGTTCTTCTTTTCTATCCATAATGCGGTTGAAATGTTTTTCATGTTTCTACTCTGCAGTCCTAAATAAATTTTTGAAATCAATTGGAAAATCTTAAAATGTCTATAATACTGTCTTAACTCTTTTAAGTTTTAACCATATTTAATGAAATTATAAAGATTTTATTTGTCATTTAGTCAGACGACACTTTATAATAGGAATGGTGGGATTTGGTTTGGTCCGAAACCAAATCGAACCAAGTACTAATGAGAATTTTAAAAATAGAACAATTGATTTCATATCAAACTATGTAATCGAAACTATGTAATCGAACCAGAACTGAACCAATAAGTTATGATATGATCCGATCTGATCCGGTCTAATTCTTCATATTAAAAAAATTATATGAAACTACTTGTCATATTGAAAATAGACAAAATAGAGTATGATATATATCATTTGTCATTCATGTAATCTAATATGAAAAAAAATCAATTAAACAAGGAAACAAACAAAAACCCAACTCCAATACTTAAGATCAACTGATAAAGGCGAAAAAATGATAAACTATTAAACGTCATCATAAACTATAAAATCTGGATCGAAAATTAATCCTTAATTAAGAAAACCATACAACAACTTATATCAAAAAAATAACAGTAGTATTTATAATCGGAATATTTTCAATAATGACTACTTGAAAACAAGAAATTTGAGTTTTTACGAAAGATTGAACTAAAAATATATTATTTTCCCATTGGAGTTGTATTGAAGTTATGAATTTGTAAAGCATTTATAAAATTATTTTGATTAACCATTAGGTTTTGTTGGAGGAAAAAAAAAATAGCTTGTTCAAATATTGGGTGCATCTTGGTGCAATGCACTAGCAAAAGGAGAAACTTCGAAGAACTAAATTCACTATTGATTTTCAAGACAACATCGAGAACCGAACAGAAATCAGTTGGTTATTTATGCATGATCCCAAAACATAGTCATTTAGTAGAGGAGAAATCGGAGCCAGATCGATCAGTTCTATTTGGTTCTGGTCCAATTTCACAGATTTCAATAAAAAATGTATACGCCTACTTTATATGTTACTGTCACAACGAAAACTAGAAAGATGACATAATTGACCTTTCGTTTAATAAATATCTTGCTAATAAAAAATTTAAAATGTTATAAGCTAAACAATTTTGTGAAGGGAGATGCATGATTATACATCATGGTGTACATCCCCCTCATATAGAGGGGACTCACAAATTTTTTTATTCATGATGGGCCCCCTCACATGTGAGTGGACTGTATAGCATGGTGTACAATCATCATTTTCCTTTTGTGAATAGTCAATAGTATAACAATATATTATGTGAGCAGAGCTAGAAATTTAATGAGGGAAGGCTAAAAAATTTAGAGGCAAAATATACATGCGTAATAACTATATTTATATAAAAAAAAATCAAAATTTTACATAAATTTCAAAAATATTCAAAATATTCCGGAATGATCATCAACTGGCCCCTGGCTCCCACATGGTATTAGATCACATCATATAAGCATATCGACGTACATTTATGTCGGATTAAGAAGAAATATTTAACTGTTTGGTCATCATTAAAATTATAATTCATTTTTTCTTTCTTCTTATAACAATCACACATTATCTAATAAAATATTATTGTATGTAAATTCAAAATTATTTTTCCTTTTTTAACCACATATTTTTTAAAAAAATATTATTCAAAAAATTAAAATCTAGATGATGGGAGCCAGACATGGGAAGAAAAAATAGATACGAGTCCAAAGAAATTCTGTGAGTGCCTGTTGGATTTCTGTGAATTCTGCTTCTGTACGTGAAACAGAACACGTAATAGAAATGTCAGGTGGCTTAGGTCATTTGATTTTGCCTCGGCCACTACAGACCTAATAATTAGAAGAGAAATTTAGAATAAAACATTTCTTTTTGTTTCTCTTATCACAAACTATGACATACATGTATTTCTCACAAATAAAGTATTTATATTGAAACATAATTAAATTATGTGTATTATTAATATTTTAATTTATATTTTGCCGAAGGTAAAATTATCTAAAATTTAATTTTATTTAATTTGGATTAACCTTACCATCTTTAGTGTGATATGTAACCAATGTTTCGTGTTTAATTAATTCCATACGTCTAACTAAAAAATTCTTCTTCCTGCGGCCTTTCGATTTTTTTCATTCATTTCATGTGGGTCCTTCCCCTAATTCTTTCCATAAAAATCAAATATTTAGTAAAT
>CAIGRK010228517.1:0-12497 GCA_903798315.1 Fraxinus greggii
AATGAAAATAAAACCGACAGTAGGCAGAGATAGGCGGATTAGAACATATATATACCTATTACTAGTATGTATATAAAGGGCATATGGGCAACATCCCTTCCTTAAACTATGTCTTAGGGTTTTGTGCCTCCGATTCTCTCTCTAGGCGAAGATACTTTCTCACTCCTCCGTTGAGTTCAGGTATACACCAGAACACCTCTTTCCTTCTCCATCTACTCCTTTGCTACCATGTTTGGCTAGCTTATAAGGTGTTTATAAGTTTTAATCTTCTGTTTGTTTTTCTTCTTCTTTTGATTTCTTTTTCCAAACCAAGTTTTTGTACATTGTTTATACATTTTTCTGCCGTTGATTTTGTGGGATTTGATTTTTGTTTTTGGTGTTAAAGAAAGCATTTTTCCGTTACTGTCACACAGACAGAGAGCCGTACGTCTCTGTGAACGATGAGTCCTTTTTTTTATTTCTTGTTTTGTGTTTGTTTTTATTGAGGTTTACAAGATCGATTTTGATAATGAATTTCCTCCAGAAGCGGGTTCAACTTTTGTCTTGTTTACTGGGATTGATCTCTTCTTTTACAGATTCTTTCTTTTTTTTTTTTGAATTTTCAGATTCTCCCATGGAAAATCAGTATTCTGAGCATGTCATTGACTCATTATTCAAGCTTCTTGCTTTTCCAATTTATTTTTAGCGGTGAGTTCGTTTTTTAAGAGACAAAACGGGGAAGATTTTTATGAACATGCTTTTTCATGATTTTTCTCGTTAGGGTTTCTGAATTGTTTTTCTCACTCTTTCTGCATGTATACTCAAAGATATACGTTTTGAACCGTTAATTTTCTGAGCTCTGCATTTGTTTTTCCATTATTATTATTTTATTTTACTTCTTTTTTTCCCCTCTCGGATCTTCTTAAATAATTTGTTTTCGTCTTAGATTTATGCATGTCGGGTACGAGGTTGTCACTATTTTCTTTTTCTTTTTTTTATTTTATAAAGTTTCAATTATTATTATTATTTTAATCTTTATGAGTGTTTATTTAATGAGTTGCTTTAACATCATTTACAGTAATTAATTATTGACCTTTCAGTGTCGTCGGATTAATTGAGTTTTAAGTAATAAAGTAAGTATTAATTACTTGTCTGCCGTCAAATAAGTCAGTTACATCATGTCATTAATGACCTTATTACGCTGTAATTTATTGAATCGATAATAATAATTCAAGATAATCATCAGCATTCTAATTTTGCATTATTAATTAATCTATTTCATCGAATGAATTAATCAATTTTTTTGATTTTGATTGTGTTTGACAGATTTGTAATGGAACATTCAAAGGACGTTGTATCATCTGAAATGTTGCCTCCACCTCCGCCAGTTTTGCCGGCCAATATGGTGCCACTGAAGGCAAACCGTGTACCAATGGCTCGACAAGGTCTCGGTTCAAGAGGAACCAAAATACAGTTGCAGACAAACCATTTTAAAGTTAGATTGCTGAACACAAAGGAGGACTTCTACCACTACAGTGTATATTTCTAACTCTTGTTTTATCTGTCTGTTTAGGGGTGGGGTGTTTGCATTGCACATGAAGGTGGGCTCCATTAAAAAATAAAAAAAAAGTGGTGCCGTTCCGTAAGTGCCCCACGTGTCAACAAACGATTTTATTTTAACGCCAGGTGCCTTTTAAAAAAGTTGTACTTAAGGTTGTATGTTGCTTATTGATGATGATAATACCTCCATATTTGCACGAGCCCTCCATGTTTTTTTCCTTTGTGGACAGAATATGTTTCTTGTATTTAATGCCATGTTTCCCAGAGTTGGGGACTTTGCTATTTTTTACACACACAAACATGCTTTTTGTACATGCTGCGCTAGAAACTGTGAGGAACATTATCTTATCTCTACTCATTAATTTGTTTCATAGGTTGCCATGACGTACGAGGATGGTACACAAGTTGATGCAAAGAATGTAGGAAGGAGAATACTCGAAAAGGTCCATGAAATGTATTCTTCTTCAGATTTCAATGGTAAATATTTTGCGTATGACGGTGAGAAGAGTTTGTTTACTATTGGTTCTCTACCACGTAAAAAACTCGAGTTCACTGTTATCATCGATGATGCCTCATCAAACAGGTACGTGAACTTTTTATCCATAAGTCTTAGTTTTCAGTTTTTTATGACTACTTTGAACATTCTTAGGAAATTACATTATAATATGATGAGATGTTATTGTCTGCAGGAGACTGGAAAGTGGAAGCCTTGGAGGAGAAGGAAGCCCAATTGAAGGTGATAAGAAGAGGTCTCGTGGATTTTCTCGTTCTAAAACATACAATGTTGCAATAAATTTTGCTGCCAAAATCCCAATTCAAGCGATTGCAAATGCCCTGAGAGGAATAGATACTGAGCATTTTCAAGAAGCTATAAGAGTGCTGGATATCATACTGCGACAGAATGCCGCTAAACAGTAAAAATCTTGCACGTTTTCTTAATTCTTTGTTGGGTGATAATGGTGTGCTCAAATGGGTTCTTTGTTTGCAGGGGTTGCCTTCTAGTCAGGCAATCTTTTTTTCACAATCAACCAAGAAACTTTGTGGAGATAGGGGGTGGTGTCGTTGGATGCCGAGGATTTCATTCGAGTTTCAGGGCCACTCAGGGAGGTCTTTCTCTCAACGTTGGTAAGCTTTCAATCTCAGTGAATTTTTATCAACCCTTCTGTTTTCTGAACTTTAGTTGCAGAAATTTTAGACCACCTTTTTAATTGGCAGACGTATCCACTACAATGCTTGTTAAACCTGGACCAGTCATAAAATTTCTTCTTGACAATCAGAACGTCAGCCATCCTGATAAGATTAATTGGATCCAGGTAATCCACTGTTTCTGTCTCAACTTTTGCATTGCTGTGGCAATTGATGCTTTACTCTTTATAACTATCAGCTTGCTTTCATAAACAGGCTAAAAAGACCTTGAAGAATCTTAGAGTTAAGGCTGCAAACTCTAATTTAGAATATAAGATCACTGGATTGAGTGAAGAGATATGCGGCAAGCAAAAGTGAGCTCTTGCGGTTAACTTTTTCATATTGTTATTGTTTCAATCTCTGATTTCTCAAATGCTGTGATTTTCTACCAACTAATGTAATGCTTAACCTTGTATTCTTGTTTTAGGTTCGCCATGAAGCTAAGAAATGGAAAGGAGAGGGATCCCGAATCTGTAGAAGTGACTGTTTTCAAGTATTTTGTTGAACATCGGGATATAAAATTAGAGTATTCTGAAGCCTATCCATGTATCAATGTTGGGAAACCGAAGCGACCCACTTACATTCCAATTGAGGTACTCTTTTACTTCATGAACTGAAGCTTAATCTCTCTCATTTTGCGTTCACTGTGGTAACGTGTTTACTTTTTCCTTTCTAGCTATGCGAATTGGTTTCCTTACAACGTTATACGAGAGCTCTGTCCGGTCAGCAAAAAGCTTCCCTTGTTGAAAAATCCCGTCAGAAGCCACAAGAACGGAAGACAGCTTTGTCTCAAGTAAGTTTCAAAGATTTTCTAAAGTCTTGCTTTCTTTAATTTTTCATTTTGTAGATTCTAATGATTGCTAAGCTTTGAGTGCAGGCACTTGGTACAAGCAATTACAATGCTGACCCTCTCCTTTCGTCTTCTGGAATTTCTATTAATGGAGAGTTCACCACAGTTCAAGGTCGCGTCTTGGCACCCCCCAAGGTAACAATTTTCTAAATTAAGATGCCTAGCATTTCATTAGTCATATATGGTTTGTTTTAACCAGGTTGAGGAGTGGGAAATGGCAAAAGAGTTTTTTTTTTCCCTCATCCTTCTTACTTTCTTGCAGTTGACAGTGGGCAAAAATGAGAACTTCATCCCTCGCAATGGAAGGTGGAACTTTAACAACAAGGTATTCTTTGGACACTTCATTTTTTTTTCATTGGTACATTGAAACCATGTTATTGGTGGTATTGACACAAGCTATGTCTGTGCAGACATTGGTTGAGCCTAAGAACATTGAACGCTGGTGTATTGTAAACTTTAATGCTCGCTGTGATTTGCAAAATTTGTCTCGTAGTCTAATCAGATGTGGTCAAATGAAAGGAATTGTCAGTATTTCCATCTTCCGTTAATTTGAATCTGAAACTCTATAAATTTTTCAGATTTGTTATTGATGTTATCTTTTATTCATTTATCTCTTTCTTGTAGATGATTAAGGAACCCTTTAAAGTGTTTCAAGAGCGTCGTGAGCTTTCAAATAGACCGCCTTCTTTTAGGGTGGAGAAGATGATTGAAGAGATACAATCAAATCTTCCAGGAGCGCCTCAGTTTCTCCTCTGCCTTCTTCCAGAGAGGAAAAACTCTAAACTCTATGGTTGAGACATGACCTTTGATTATTTCTTTAATCTCTGCTATTCCCTCTTATATACAATCATGATTTTTTTTTTTTTCCTGTTAATCTTATTGAAGGGCCATGGAAGAAGAGGAATCTTTCTGATCTTGGGGTAGCTACTCAGTGCATTTCACCTCAGAGGGTGAATGATCAGTACCTTACTAATGTGCTCTTGAAGATAAATGCCAAGGCAAGTTGTGTCATCCAAAATAGACCAGTCAATAAGTTTGTGATTTCTTTAGTACTTATCCATACTCATCTTTTCTTCTCTTTAATATTTTCCTTCCAGTTGGGTGGTATTAATTCCCTGTTAGCTATTGAAAATTCTCATTCCATACCCACGATTTCAGAAGTTCCAACCCTTATTGTTGGAATGGATGTATCCCATGGATCGGCTACTCGTCCCGATCTTCCCTCAATTGCTGCGGTATTTTATACTTCCCCATGTTTCTCAGTCATTTTCTATATGTTCTCTCATATGAGTTCGTAGCACCATATTATATATCTGATATAGTTTCTTTCGTACAATGGAATCACAAGGTGGTCAGTTCAAGACAATGGCCTCTGATTTCTCGTTATCGTGCTGCTGTTCGTACTCAGTCACCAAAACTTGAAATGATAGATTCCCTGTTTAAGCCAGTGGAAGTTACGAAGGATCAGAGCGTGGAGACAGTGGATCAGGGCATTTTCAGGTTGGTTTGGACTCATTTTATGCCTTTCTAATTCACGTGTTATTCTCCACAGGTTATTTGGTTTTAATAGAGAAGGATATGTATTTTGAAAATGATTTCTATATCCGAAAGTATTATATACTCGATTGGTCTCTTAAAGAAATTTATATGGATTCTCAGGGAGCTGTTAATGGACTTCTACCAAAGTTCTGAAGGAAAGAAACCTGAGCACATAATTATTTTCAGGTACCGTATTATCCTAATAAAGAATGCAAAAAATTATCCTTTTCCTCATTTCTCAGTTAGATTCCACTCGGTCTAACTCATTCCTAGTACAATATATTAAGTCGACAGTGCTTTACTAATTTGGCATCTATAGAGTAGTAATGTTAATTTTCCGTTTAGCTTCACTATGAATGTGAATACTTGTTGGAGGCTTTTCTTATGATCATAAACTGAATTTGAAAGATGCATGAAAGAAATACTGCAAGATGGCGTCGTGTATACTCTTGGATTTTTGAGAGTATTTGTGCTGAATAAAAGAAATATTATACTCTTGTTGAAGTATTACCACTTGTAATTTGTAGGGATGGAGTGAGCGAGTCTCAATTCAATCAAGTTTTGAACATTGAGCTGGATCAAATTCTTGAGGCACGTATATTGATTTCAACTGAAAACCAGTAACGGTAGCTTTAAATGCCAGTCATCTCTTTTTCCATCTTGTATTCTGAGAGCTTTCAATTTTTGCAGGCTTGCAAGTTTCTCGATGCTCAATGGTTCCCCAAGTTCACAGTTGTTGTAGCACAAAAGAATCACCACACCAAATTTTTCCAAGCCAATTCTCCAGATAATGTTCCACCTGGTAATTTATTATCATTATTCACCAAAAATGGTTACATTTACTTCATTGAACTTATCTGATATTCTTAATGTGCAGGGACTGTGATTGACAGTGGAATTTGTCATGCGAAGAACAATGACTTCTACATGTGTGCTCATGCGGGAATGATTGTGAGTTTTGATTCATATACATCTGTTTATAGTTTATGCAAATTTACGATTTATATATATTAATTATATGGTTTACAGGGAACAACTCGGCCTACTCACTATCACGTGTTACACGATGAGATTGGCTTCTCTGCGGATGATTTACAGGAGCTAGTTCATTCTCTGTCATATGTGTGAGTGAACTTTAACTGCCATCTTGTTACTTGTAATATTTGTATTAAATATGCTTTATTTTCTGTTGAACTTCATTATGCCACTTACTAACAAATAGGCAACTTGAATTTTCAGGTACCAACGGAGCACTACTGCCATCTCTATAGGTAATGAACTTGCTAACATCTTTGCTTCTTTTAATACTACTTTCTCTCTTTGCGTATAACAAAACCTTTTTGTTCACAGCCCTCTGCACAAGCTTTCGTCTATTAATTTCTTTTACTAAACTTCATTTTCCTGCTGCAGTTGCTCCAATATGTTATGCCCACTTAGCGGCAAGCCAGATGTCGCAATTCATGAAGTTTGAGGAACAGTCTGAGCAGTCATCTGGACATGGAGGGTTATCGGCAGTGCCCGAGTTACCCAAACTGCATAGACATGTCAGCAGTTCTATGTTCTTTTGTTAAGGAACACGGGGCACTTGGTATCAAGAGAGAGTTAGAATAAAGAACGACATTGCACTGTCTCTCTTTTTGTCTATTACTCAAGTCTCTTGGTACTATTGATCTTTTGTTCTGAATTTGCACTCGTTAAAGACATTTTTCCTCCCACAAATGAACATTGATGCAATATGGCCAGATTTAGAAGAAATATCACCCTTCTGTTCTTAATGCTTCCAATGGAAAATGATGTACGTCAATTCAAATTCTTAAGTAAACAATTTCATGTCGTCTTTGTTTTGCAACGACAATCACTAAGGCACGAGAAAAATACGATGCCTTAGACGTTGCTTTCAAGAAAAAAACTTATGTTAACGAGGAAGGTTTTCATCAAATCAGATACATCATATCTCTTGAAATTCAAACTTTAATTAAACTAGCATGGCACAATTATTTTAGTACGGCTTCAACGGTCATTGAGTTTGTTAAAAATTTCAATGCTACATACATTTGAATTGGAATTTAACAGTGACTCGAAAAGTTTTAGGTTAACCTTCCAGGCGAGTGCCCATTAATGTAATTATTAGAAACTCGAGTAAATACTACTGTAAGAAAATTACTTCAGTCCACAAACTTTAGCGACAATTACTTATATTAACCCATTTTTAGTACATAACATATTGTTTACAATGTATTTAGAGAACACAATTATGTGTAATCTCTCTAATATTTCGAACATATCATATTTGTCTGTTCATTCATAAAATAATAATAAGTCATAAAAATTTCAAAATGCATTCTTAAATTATACAAATTAAAGATATTTCATCAACAGAAATGACACTTAATAAATATAAATTGCAAAGATAGTTTTAGAGGTTTTGAGATGGCAACACTTGATTGGCTGTTTTAACTGTATTTTTTGTCCAAAATAAAATAAAATGTTGCCATGTGGCATAAACCGATCCGTACAATTTGTCTAGCATTGTCCTTTGATCAATACATGACAATAATTTGCATACATTTGATGTTTTTAGTTAATTAATAAGGATGATTTTGTCAATTTAAAAGATTCATATTTCAACTTTCCATATAAGCTAAATTAGAGCATTTTCAGAAAAGCTCAAATTTGAATGACACTCTAATGTTTTTTACCTCTTTAAAATAGCGTTATGTACAAACAAACCAGTTGTCTACCCTGCCTGCATGTACAAAATGGAAAACAGTCCTTTTCATTGCATAGCTTTTCCCACATACATCTACGTTGATGTCGAATACAAGATGAACCAAAATCCAAATTATGCACCAAATCCATGCAATCAAAATTTTAAGGAGTCACCGCTCCAAACATTTTAAATCTTTGCAAGCTTTACTCTAACTTTTCATTTGTTGCACTGTGATCCCAATTCTTCAAGTACGTGCGTTTGGAGTCCAAATGAATGGAAACAGTCCACTCTGTGTCAGTTGACCAAAAAATGGATTTTGACCACATTATTAACTTTTTCAATAAGGGTAAAATCATAACTTTATATATTTTCACACGTAAATATATCTATTCAGGTTGACTGAATTAATTGTCAAAGTGTTCGCCAACGCCGCCACTACCATCGAAAAAGGTCACATGCTCCTAGCTATTTGTCCAAATGTGCAAGAACTTTACGTGTGAACGGAGTCAGAATCAGTTGTCATCGGCCAAAAACTGACGTCAACGAGTAGAATTCAAGTTTTAAGTCTGCCAATTGACTATATGCTCGTTGAGAAAAGGATTGGACATACTACGTTGAAATGAGTTACCCTGCCCTGTTTACGCACTAACATCAAGTGGGTCCAGTGGGATCATGACATGTTTTATTTGGATATTTAATTAATTACAAAAATATTAAAAATCACTACTTACTTACGTACGCGCGTGTGTGTTTTGTTCTTAAGAAACAACATGTTTTGTAGTTAAATTTTTTATGAATATATGATATGGATAGACCAATACGGGAGAGTCGACAGCTTTATTTTTATTATTCTGTCCTTTTTTTTATATTTACTTTTTAGGTGATTTTTTATATTTACTTAACAGTGTTTAGGGTTATTCTTACATTATCTAACTTTTTAGGGACTAATAGAGTAATTTGTGTTAAAATTTTGTCATGCAACCAGTTCTTGGGTGCCGCTTCCAACGTCTTCATCCAAACCCTTATTTATGTATTTCGGATTGTAGGAAGTATTTTAATCAAGATACAGGCACTCTTCGGGTGTCCATTGTAGACACTGCTACCGAAAGGATTCAGGGAAGCTACTATTCTGATGTGGATTACCTGGTTTCATGTCACAATCTTATATGTTTTGTTTGGAGAATAATTTCTATCCATAATTTAAGCACCCAAGAAACAAAAATGCTGCCGGATTCTGGCCTTATATATATATAGGTTTTGGGTACCCATCCCTTGCAAACGAATACAAATTGGTTAAGTGGTTTATGCAGAAGAACAATGGAATCATGAGTATGGGGTGCATAATCTTCAGTCTATCTGATCGTATCAGATTCAGATAATCAAATTTGATTCATGGAGATTAATTGCAACACGTCCTTTTGAAGACCTTAACCTACAACATCTTGTGCCGGTTACGAGAAACCATCTGAATTTTTGTCAAACGGATTCCATTCTTGCCTTGGAATTGGACAAGGAAGAATCAAAAATCATTTCATGCCCAAAGCTCAGTCCTTCAACCAAGGCATACTTTTCAACCAAGGCCTACTTGCTAGAGTTAAAGAAGTGTTTGTATTTGGCACGGAAAAGGCAGTTGTGAAAATGTGGAGGGTGGAGGACCCAAAAAATTGTGTTTGGATTTCAGAATATTACATCAATTATCCATCCGTGTGCAACTCCATTGTGCCAGTAACGAGTGTATTGGAGGGTCATGTTGAAAAGCCTGTTTTTATATCATTCGGAGGCCGAGATCTCCTCTACTGTACTGTAGAATCCGGTACAATGAGAACACCTGACAAATTGTGGCTCTTGAAACAATATTGGTTACGACTCCCTTGTGTTTTGAATAAACCGTTTCTTGCATAGGGCTGTGATATCAAGGATTTATATTGTCTATTCTATACTGGTGACATATTTTATTTTGTTCCATTCATTAAACTTAGATGTTGTTCTGTGTTTTTCTTTGAGTTCTACTCAAAGGTACTTGTAATTATATAGGACAATATGTTATAAAGCTCCACAAGTTAATAGACAATTTGGTGGGATAAATTCAGTGCCCATTACATTTTTGATCTCCACATATGCCAACATATTCCTATTTATAAATAATTAATTTCAGTCACTGGCATCGACCACCATATTACAGTTATAAAAAAATTGCAATGGACTAATTATATCTCCCCATAAATTTACAAGTTTCATTTTTCACACGTGACTACGACCTATTAGGAGCGTGATTATTGCTTATAGGGTTGTTTAACTATAATCGGTAGTTTCAAATTTGTGACATTCTTTTGTCTCGTATATCATGCATAACATATTCTATTCTATAGTTTCAAGTTACCATACAATACTCAAGATTGTGACCTAAAACACGTACAATTGGAAATTGTTACTATGTACGAAAATTGTGCATTGATTTCAAAGGAGAAAGCTTTGTTTAGAGTAAGAGAAGAAAAACATTGAATCTTAAAAATTGTTTGTAGCCACATTGTGAATGTTGAAAATGAAATGTTTCAATGTCGGAGATGGAATTCAAACCAATGGTTTTGTTGAAGATATGGAAATATTGTAAAGAATAAATTCTATTATATTTTTCAAATTGTGTGTGATTATTTTCCTTAATAGTTGATTGTGTGATTATCACTAAATCTTTCCTTTTAGTGTTGTTTACAACCTTATAAACAGTTTCTACTTTGTAACAGAAATACAAGTTTATTATATACAATTTATAATATTCTAATATCGTATCAGAGCAGGTTTAACTTCATTTTGGGTTTAACTTCTAATCTTTTGTTTTCTGACGAGCGGGCTCGTCTGGTTAAGTTTTCTTGTTTTAATTAAATATCAACGTCTAGTCAAATTCTTTTTCTTTATTTTGTCTATCCTTTTTTGTTCCTGATTTAATCTGATATGGACTTTATATTAATTCAAATCCTCTAAGATATTGGCTATTCTTGTTGCTTTCTTCTTGAAGAGTTGGTTTTAGAGAATTATCAGTTTTTTCATCGAATTTATTCCATCTCATCTGTTGTTTTAGCCTCCTTGTGTGCCAAAAGTTCTTGTTTTATCAGTATTTCCTTCACCTATAAGTGTCGTACTGATACTACTTATGGATTTTCAGAGTATTACTGTTAAACATGGTCAGTCTTTGCCTATCGGTTATTAAAACCATTTGAGGTTCTTGTTTTGACTTTGTTCGTTGTACTTGTGAGTTTCTCCTTCTAATCTTGGTGATTGTTTGAATAGATTGTGGATGATGATTTTTCATTCTTACCAACTTTGAGCTCTTCGTTGGGCTATGTTGGCATGTAAGCAATTCTAAAGTATCATTCGATCATTAGAAGAAGAAAAGTTGATTGGATTAATTTAAATTTTAAACTCAACTATTGTCACTATAGTGACAATACCATATTGAGTTTGAGGGAGGGTGTCGAAGATATGGAAAGATGGTAATGAATGATCTTTATAATATTTTTTCAATTGTGAGATTATTTTTCTTAATAGTTGATTGTGTGATTATCGCACAATCTTTCCTTTTAAAGTTATTTATAATCTTATAAATAATGTCTTTTACTTTGTAATAGAAATACAAGTTTATTATATATAATTTTTAATATTCTAACGGCTAGTTTGTATTCACCTATACAATTTTGCCTATAAAAATGCTCAAGTTTTGGAATTTAATATGGTTTTCATATTAAAAAATATCCTAGAAAACTTTTTTAAATATCATCGAGACATGGAAGAATGTTGCTGGGGAAGTCGCCCCTCCCTGCCTTCATTGACTCCGCCTCTAATGGTGTCGTCAATGACAATTCCAAACTTTTTAGCCCATATTCTTAAATAATATAAACGACGATATGCAGATACAATATCCCCAACTTTTTATTTAACATGAACACTAGTATTGATAGAGAAACTGATCAATTGGATTTGTCTTGGTTGAGAGACACAACCGGTTGTGTGGAGCCACTGGCAAACTGATTCTATATAGAAAGAATCCCCGCAGAACTGTTTAATGATGGAACAACAACGCGTAGAGAAGACAAGGGATAGAATGAATGAATTATCCAACGGACATATTATTACAAATTCTATCAAGACTCCCATACAAGTATCTTTGCAGGTTCATGTGTTTCCGTAGAATGGCATAGCTTGATTTCTTCGCTTGATCCTGGTTTCATCGAAGATTTGTGTCCCCAACATCTTCGTCCATTTTTGTCTTTGGAATTGTAGTCCTTTGGACAGGTATTTTGGTCAGGGTAATAGGCACGCTTTGCGTTTCCATTGTGGACAGGGGCAGACCCAGTGGGGGTCGTAGGGGGTCACGTGACCCCCCAACTTTTGAGATTTTTTTTTGTGTTAAAGTTATGTTTGTTATCGATTGAAATCTAAATTTTAATCTAAATCAAAGTTACCAATTAATTTTAATAACATATTTCATGAAATCCATAACTGTTTAACTTTTACCAAAATTTACAAAAAAATTGTTTTTAATCTCCACCAAATAGAGGCAAAATCACAATAAATTTGAATTTCGATAACATGCTAATTTTAAAAATTCTCCGATAATCGTACGCTAATCGAATCTACAAATTGTTTATATCATCTCAAAACTTATTTCGAGAACTACAT
>CAIGRK010228652.1:0-11201 GCA_903798315.1 Fraxinus greggii
ATGTGAAATATGCGGTTAAAAAGTAAGGAAAAATTTTTAATGTGATGAAAAATATTATTTTATTAGAAAATGTGTGGTTAAAATGAGTTTCGAAAGAATGTATTTCGAAAGAATGTGTGTCAAACATGGGCTAATATTGACAATTTACAAGACAATTATGAATTAACCATGCAATCAAGATATTTTTTATTTCAACATAACCTCCAAATTCACCTAACCAATACATATATGCTAAATATCTTCAACCATACAAACAAATAACACACATAAAATCGAATAGAACCAATGACACACCAAACTTCATTAATTTTTCATAGAACTAAGAATATTCTGAATCTCTGATTTGTCACGCCTTGAAAGCTTGACCTTGAGACCATACTTCATGTACATTGTTAGTGCCATCTTTGGCACCACCGGGTGGTTTTCCACAACCACCACCCGGTAGCGGTATAGGATGGCTGCAGCGGCAAATTTCATCTGGTAATAAGCAAAATCCTTTCCTAAGCACAGCCGCGGGCCGCCATTAAAAGCTGTAAATTTGTAGGCAGATTCACTCGTGAATCGGCCGTTGTTTAGCCATCTCTCTGGCTTGAATTCTCTGCAATCTTTGCCCCATATCTCTTCCATTCGCCCCATAGCATAGATTGCATACACAACTTTTGTTCCCTTCTTCACTACTGTTCCATCAGGGAATTTATCATCTTCGAGTACCTACACGACATAAAGTGTTATTCAATCTTTTTTCCTTTGAAAATAGCTAGATTGAGTTAAAAAAAAAAAAAAAAATCTTGTTGTACAGTAAATTTCTTACCTCTTTATGGTCAACTGGCACTGAAGGGTACAACCTCAGAGCCTCTGAAAGAGCTGCCTGAAGATACTCCATCCTCTTCACCTCCTCCGGCTTCAACACAAAATCGTTTCCCTTTTCTTTGTTATCTTCTCTTCCATTTATTATCCTACAAATTTCAGCAAGAATTTTTTGTTCTACTTCTGGATTTTGATTCAGAAGCCAGAAAAACCAGCTTAATGCAACTGAAGAAGTGTCTCTCCCTGCAAGAATGAAGTTCACACAAATATCACGCAAAAACTTGTCTGAAAATGGCTGTTCTTCTTCATCTTTCAAACCCATAAAGACTGTTAGAAGATCTGTTCTTTGTTTATTAACATCTGATGATTCCAGGGAAAGTTCTTTCTTTCTACTACGAATTACTTCTTGAGCAAAATCGTCTACTGCCTCTATTGATTTCATGAGTTTTCCTTCAGTTCCCAGGCTGAAAAATCTCATGGTTTTCCATATGAGAGTTGGAGTGACGAAACGCATTATCGTTGCTTCTGTCGCGGCCTCGAACGCCCTGGCGAAGGGGATTTCCGGCAGGCCAGCGCGGAGACACCCTGGATCGACGCCAAATGCTATCATGCAAACATTATCGAATGTTAATCTCAATAGAATATCTTGTAAATCTATGGGGACAGATTGGTTCACTGCATCTTCCAAAACAAGCAGGAGCCTGGCATGGACTAGTTCTAGCAATGATTCAGTTGTCATTTGCCTGAACTTTGCAGAATGAAATTCAAGACTTGCTGTTTTTCTCTGTCTTTGCCAAATCTTATCATCAGCATTGAATATACCATCGCCGAGAAGATCCCGAACCGTGTTGCGGAAATATTCTCCCTTGGGAAAATTTGAGAAATTTGTCTTCAGAAGGTACTCTAGATTTCGAGGATCCGATGTTACAACACATTTGAGATTTGTAAACCAGGGTCCTCTGAATGTAAAAGTCCCATTTTGTCGACATAAAACTTCGGAAATCCACTCGTACACATCGCCCCGAACACCAAGAATTAGCGATGGCAACATACCGACGAATGGCCAATTCGGAAGTCCTTGATGCTTTCTCTGCCTTAAACTACGTATAATCAAGAAAACAAGAATCGCTAGAAAAATCTCGACCATTTGAATCTCCATCGAGTACAAGAAACCTCGGACGAGAAAATTCCCAGAGACGAGGTCCCTAAACGTCGAGGAAGACAAAGATGAAGAAGTGAAATTGGTAGTCATGATGTTGGGATGAAGAGGAATAGAGTAATAGTTGTTCATATAATGGTTATTTGAGTAGTTAGTCATGAGATATAAGGGGTGGGAGAATTGGCTAAGTGTGTTTCTTGGCGTACATGAATTTGTGCAGTGGTTTTGATTTGGTGATCTGAATATACAGATAGGCCACTTTTTCATGAATAGTCTGGCTTTTTCTTAACAAAATCGATTTTGGCTATTTCACTTATTTTCTTTACTTTTAATCCAAAATCTTTTGAGGGGACTGCTTATTTATTTGGTTTGACAACAAGAGGGGGATTTGCTTGCGAGTGGGTGGGCGGCGGCGGCGGTTAACCTAAATGCATCCATTTCTACAGCATTTAGACACGCTTTCTTGGAACATATTTGGTCAGCTACAAAGAATTTGTGTCTGAATTCTGGGATTTTAATGAATTATTTTTTTAAAATTTTTATGATATGACGTTTTGGTGGGCTGTAGGTGGTCTTTTGTAGTAAACTTAGAGAAGTTCTACTGGAGCCGGGGCCCAAAAACAGGGGCGATGTCGCGCTCCTATTTTTTATTTTTTTTTATAAGTATACCACATTTTAATTACATTAAAAGTCTTTAACTTTTTTTCATTGTCACACTTTTATCCTTAAATTTTTCCTTCATTATATACTTATTTTGACATTTCAATTATCAGAAAATCTTGTTTTTAATCATGATTTTCGTAAAAAAATATTATTAACATGCTTCAATTAAGGTCAAATATTTTATTGTATTGTTGCATTATTATTTGTTTTGCTTATTGAAAGATATAATGGACAAATGAGTGTTTTTACTCTATATTTTGGATATTTATTTTAATTCGAGAATAAGAGTGCGATTAAAAATGTTTTAGAGGTAAATGTGATAATATGTAAAGATTTTATGCAATTAAATTATATTATTGTTATTAAAAGCTGTGTTGTGAACGGGCAATTAGCATTAACTGTTCTTATCGTTTGCACTCATTGAACAAATCATCCATATTGTTTCAAATTTGTCATTTACACCATTATTTTAATCTTTTCTTTCGGAGTTGGTCTTTTCCGTCCATTCCATTAATTCTTTCCGTCAAATATATGTAATTAACACAAATCGTCATTTCGTTTGTCTTCATTGTACAAATTGTCCATATTATTTTAATTTTAATATTGGGGCCTTCATATCGACATTTCTAAAGATCATTACCCATTTCTACAGCATTTAGACACGCTTTCTTGGGACTTATGTGGTCAGGTACGAAGAATTTGTGTCTGAATTCTGGGATTTTAATGATTTATTATTATTTTTTTAATAACATGACGTTTTGATGGGCAGTAGGTGGTCTTTTGAACCACATAGTAAACTGATTAACAATGTTGCTTGTAGTGTAAAGAAACTATGTCATGGAAGAATACTTGAAGTTTGAAAATAAGTATTTGCAAGTGGTATTACTGAAAGGATTTGAAATAAAACCTTCTAGAGGTCCACATTGGTCTATTAAATAGGTGGGAATTCTATTAGCGTTCCCAATTCTAACGCTCACTTCATCGACAAGAGGTGATTTTTTTAAGATCTGTGGTTGACACTCTAATCAGATTTATTAAAAAGCATGTTTTGAAAGTTTTTTATAATCGATTTAAATTATAAATAAATAAAAATGAGTTTTTAAAAAAATGTAGATAAAAAGTAAGTCGACCAATTAGAAACTGTAGTTAAACAAGGACATAGATTGACGATGAAAATATTATTAGAAACTTGATGTTTGATAAAAAAATAAATAAATAAATATAGGTTTAAGGTGGGTTATATTTACCCCACTTTTTTTTAAAAAAAAATAAATATATATATACCACATTTTAATTACATTAAAAGTTGTAACTTTTATTTATTAACTTTTTTTCTTCAGTATATTCTTATTTTAACATTTCATTGATCAGAAAATCTTGTTTTTAATCGTGATTTTCGTCGAGAATATTATTAACATGCTTCAAATGAGGGTCAATATTTTATTGTATTTTTGCATTATTATTTGTTTTGCTTATTTAAAAATTTAATGGACAAATGAGTCCTTTTACTCTATATTTTGGAGAAAAACCATAATCAGGAAAAATTTATCTTAACTTGAGAATAAGAGTGTGATGAAAAATGTTTGAGAGTAAATGTGATAATATATAAAGGTTTTATGCAATTAGAATATATTATAGTTATTAAAAACTGTGTTATGTATGGGTAATTAGCACAAAATATTCTCATTGTTTGCACTCATTGCGCAAATCATTCCTCTCGTTTCAAATGGTCATTTACACCCTTATTTTAATCCTTTCTTGCGGAGTTGGTTCTTTCAGTCCATTCCGTTAATTATTTTCGTCAAATATGGGTAATTAGCACAAATCGTCATTTCGTTTGCCTTCATTGCGCAAATCGTCCATATTGTTTTAATTTTACTATATGGGCGCTCAGATCGACATTTTTTTGCTCAAAAGATCATTACCTTCTATTTTCTCCATTAAAATAATGTAAAATGACAAATTTACCTTCCTCTTTAAGTAAAACAAATAGAAAATAAAGAAATGATATTAAAAAATTGCATATAGAGTTTCAAGTTTTGTGCCAATTACTCATATTTGACGGAGGGAATTAATGTAATAGACTGAAATGACCAATTTTGCAAAAAAAAAAAAAAATGTTGAAATAAGAGTACAAATGTCAAATTTAAAACGATAGAGATGATTTGAGCAATGAATACATACAATGAAAATTTTTTGTTCTAATTACTCATTGTGTATATATTTAGTCATAGGTTTAAATTATAAGCGAAAAAGTTGTGTTAGATGTTGATTCAAAAATTGCTAGTGATCATTGTATGTCAATAGCGCTAGGCGTGGAACAAGTCGAGTCAATTTGGATATACTGCAGTTTAAACTTACACAAACGGAATTTTGAAATCAAACGAAATTAATTTGGGCTGGTTTCATTTCAGAATTTTGATTTGGGTTTTGGTTAAACTAACGTAAAAAATAAAAAAATAAAAATTGAACTTGCTTCGAAAAATGAAAAAAAAAAGAATGAAAATTGCTTGTTATACGTAACCATTTACATATTCTTTTAAAGATTGATGAGGTGATGATAAATTGAATTAAAACTGTCAAAATCTATTATTTTACATAAATATGTGATACATATATGTAAATCTGTATATATGAGGGCTAGCCTGCTAGGGTTCTTCACTTCTTTTTCCTTTCCGGGCTTACCCGTTTGTGGGGAATTGGGGATTAAGGTTTTGATTTGATTTTAAATTTCTTTATTTAAGCTACAAATTTAAGCTCTGAATTGTTAAATTTAAAAAAATCTAACGGGTGACATATGGGTCAAGTTTTATCGGGTTGGTTGCACAACCCACTATCCAACCCCACCCGACAGCTCTTTGATTGGATAGAACCCATTCAAATTGCTTATTTGTTGAAAATGGACTCGAGTCGGTTGGTTTGGACGATTTTTCGAATATTTTGCTCACCCACACCCACGAGCTTGTTTCCTCTAGATGATTACGTGTAAGACAATATCAAATGAAATTGTAAACCAGAAGAAAATCGGATGACCACCCCATCCATGGGCTTGTCTCCACAAAATAATTGTGTGTAAAACAAGATCAAAAGAAATTGTAAACCATTACGTCTTGAAGTATTTTTCTCATGGGGATAGGAAATAAATGTGTTACTTATGTATTTTTTATGTATATCCGCTCTATTGATTTTTCGATGATCTTAACTGTCGTTTTAGGTTTTCTTATGTAGGATATAACTTCGATTATTATTGACGAATAGTAAAATCTTGCCTAGACTCGAGCCTTTCCTTACTAATTTCGAAGGATTTGGCTTGACCATTTATGAGTTGAATTTTTGCAACTTCCTTACTGGGCCCGTCCTTGTCTTGCTCCCTCGATTTCGTCTCACGATTAAGGCAACTGACTGATTATTTGTCCCTAGTTTTACGCTTGGTAAAATAAGTTCGCACTTATCGTGTTGAAGACTATTAAATCGTGGACAATTTATACGAACATGGATAAAACATGTGGTGAATTGAAGAATATTGATTAAAATTACAACTTCAACTGACGTTTAAAGAAAAATTCAACAACTATACGTTATGTAATTTTTTGACCTCTACACCTCTACTTGCTAAGTGTGGTTACAGTACCAGACACGAGATAAATCTTCCAAAGAACAAGTCATTTTTGAATAAGCCAATTCACATTCTAATAGCGCCATGTGGCTAATGTGTCAACCATTATGTCAAGCTAATGTTTGTGTAGCATAACTCATACGATTTTGAGAAAAAAAAAGGTGAAAATGTCATCTTTCGACATCTCAAGAATCTGAAACACCAAATAAATAAAATTTTATAATAATTGTAGTTTGAGGAACAAGAGAATTAATATATCAAATGAATGTTCAAAATGCCGAAGATGGCAATTTTTCGTTTGCTAAGAAATGGACAAATAGTTGGAGAGCTTGTCTGGGTTTAAAACTAGGAACTTGGTGCCCAGCTCCTCTAACCGTCACGAACATTAGCCCCTTGTACTCCACCGTCCACCCGCCCACCTATAAAGAAACAACGTTCGTGATCAAAGGGACACATTTTAAAAGCTAGATGATGGACGGAGTTTTAAACCCTATGCAAAGTATTAACAAGAGAGTGAGAGTAAAAGATCAGAGTCGATCATAAAAATTTTGAGGTTCTAAATGATAAATTATCATGAGACTCTTACAAATATTTTATTTTATTTTAGTTTTTGCTTTTACAAGCTCATTGATATCGAACATGACAAAATCAAACAGTAACTCTTTCTCGTGATGAGGAATATTATACTTATGGTATTCACTAATGTTTGAGAATCAATTTTTGTGTTCAAGAAATAAAATATAAAGGTTTTTTGAAACCAATGAGGTGCAGAGATGGTAACTATCATTTATTATCCAAAATATCATATATTTGAAAATGAAAAAAATTCTAAAGCATCAATTAGAACGGAAATTAAAAGACATTATTAGGTAGAGAGAGAATAATTTTCTCTTTATTTGCACTAGAACATCAAAATATTTAGCCCGTGTTTGATCTGGATTAAAATCTGATTTTAATCCAAATTAAAGTCAAATAATCAATATTAATCACATCTTTCATTGGTCCCCACAACTTTTTAACCACACATTTCAAAAACTTATATCACAATTTACTAAAAATCTAATTTTAATCCCCACCAAACGCCCTCTTAATGTAAAGAAATTTCACAAATAAGAACTCTTTTTCGTCTTTCCAATTTTATTGCTCATATCTTGAGGCCCAATGTCACTGCCGAGGTGGCCTTAAGCCAGAATTGGGCCTGCTAGAAGCATAGTTTTAACAAAGTAAAAATGTACATTTGACATAATTTTCGAAAACTCAAAAGTGATTTTTTATATTAAGAAATTATTTTTGAATATATTTGGATAATTTTTGTGGTGTTTTGTTTGACTAAAAAGGCTTTTAGAAGAAGTTGATCTACGATAGTCTTTTCAAAATCTCTTTTTCAAAAAAAAAAAAGAAAAAAAAAGAAATGCAAAACGAGCCCCAAGATCGTTGTACCTTAATGTTTTACTTCAACTAACGGAAAAGTGGGATGATAGTTTTACCATCTAAGTAGTCAACGCAAACTTGAACAGGGATAAAATCGTAATAAAACTTCTACATTTAAAGCATGTTTGAGCCTCTTTTTTTTTTGACAAAAGTGTATTTTAAAATAATGATTTGATGGATAATTTGTGGTTAAAAAATAAGAAAAAGTTTTAAGTTTGCACAAAATATTATTTATTGAAGAATGTGTGGTTGAAAATAAGAGAGAGAAAAATGTATTTTGAAAATAACAGAGATCGAACAAGAGTTTAGTAACATAATGTTTAACCAAGTTTAAGATAAGCGATCAATTTGAAGCAAAATGAAAATATAACTACCAACATGAAATTTTATAAAAAGTTAAGGTGTTTTTTAAGAAAGTACCTGCTTTTTGTATGTATACCATGGAGTCCAATCTTGATTTATTTTCAGTCCCAATTTTTTTAATGATAATCTTGTTGCTGTCACTGGAATTCTTCCATCTGTATCTCCACTGTCATTACAAAGTTTCAATTAAGCAATTATTTAAAAGTAACTTCTAAGTAATTTTTTTTTTAATTACCTGTAAACCCATACGCGTATACCACCAGCAACAAGCTTGGAGATTATAGGGAGTATGGAGACGGGCGCATCACTCCAATACGTAATATTGTCGCTGCATACCACATGAAAAATAATTACTTTACTTTTTTTCTGAAAAAACAAATAAATTAATGGATTAATTGCACAATTTTCTACAATATGATTTATTCTATTTCACTAAATAAATAAATAAATAAAATACTCAATTCACATAGGAAAAAAGATTACTTGTAATGTGTAAATCAATGTTTTGAAAATCGATCCAAGCATCGACTTGAAAAAAGGAAGAGGATCAATGATCAAACCAGGACTCGCTAACAAATTTTCAAAAGAAAAAAAAATTAAAATTAAAAGATGGGTTTTGAACGGGTTTTTGCATAGTATTAATAATTTAAATAGGTGATAAGATCGGAAACGAAAACGGGTCAACGTGTTTCTGTAAAATCAAGCGTGTCAACTGATTTTCGGAAGGTTTTTTAAAAGGATAACTTTTTATGCCCAATCGATCCGACTTTGTGCCTGATTCCCGATTTCACCCATCGAACTAGACAGATCAAGATAGTTTGAATTACATTGGCTAAATAGTCGAAAGCCGTATGTCGAGAAGGAATGCTGCGGAAGAGATGTCAAAATGTGTTCGGTCGCTTGGGAGGGGGTGAGAGTGATGTGGAAACACGTCGCACCGCTGGTACTTGAAGAGGATACCAATCGAGGTTTGTACATTTTGCAGGCTGGATATATGACCAGTCAACGAGCCCAAAAAGCCCAGCATGTACGGCAGGCATGGCCCAAAAAAAATACGGTAAGAGAGTGCTGGCTCCGTCCATCCCAGCTGATCACAACTAGGTGAAAGGGGAGGGAGGGAGTTGAGACGCGTGAATTTTTTTTAATTTTTTAACTAATGAAATGAAAAAGAAAAAATAAATAATAATTGTTAAAATTGACAAGAACTATGTCAACCATTCAACTCGAAACACTTTACACCTCTAGAGTTACATGGGTGTGAAAGAATTAAAAAAAAATAAATAAATACTATATATGTAACGTGAAAATTACCTGCAATGAGTCCACGGGTATGAAATTTTGGTGACATTTGCATGAAGAGCTTTTTGTACATCTGGCCTATTCATATATATCTCAGTATAATCTGTCACACAAGGGTCATACCCTGCTGGTTTCTTGTGCCATTCATCCTGTAAAATCAACTTCAAGAACGAATAAACATTTCCACGGCATATTCGATATGCTCGACTCAACAATTCTGTCCAATACTGAACACGAAGAATAAAAAACTCACAATTTTAGACATCAGTCGAGGAGCGACACCTTGGATCCGCCGAAGTTTTCTATTCGCGCTGCTGAAATTTCCTTTAACACAAGTCGGTGAATATAAGCTATACATATCCACAATTTTGTAAACATCGTAGTATTTGTTGAGAGCTTTATCGCATTCATCTGTCATATGTTCATTGCTAAAGTTACACTTGGTTTTAATTTCTTGGTACAACCTATCTGAAATCACAGCATGATCCCATGCATAATCAATCATTCCGGTTTGATCCATTTCATCATCCACCAATGCATTCCCTATCTGCATTTAGAATCGGAATGAAGTCAAATCTTGTCAATCTGTACACGAAAACGGACAAGATTTTAAATAAAACGCACCATAAATCCCTTGAGATTAATGTGATCATCCTTGGTAACTTTTTTATTGCTATCGAAAATAACCTCCGCAAGTTGAGGGACGTAGTGACCTAAAATGTACATATCATCAAATTGTAGCAAAATAAAATAAGCAATTTTTTTTGGTCAAGGAATAAGCAATTTTTTTGGTTAAGGAATAAGCTAGCTGTCTATTAAAGTAGAAGCAAAATAAGTGGAAAGTTTCTTAATTTTGATTACCTGCATAACTTTCTCCAGCAATGTAGAACTCGTGAGATTTATATTGTGGAAATCTTCTGTACCAGTTGACCAAAAAGTTGTATGAATCCTGGGCTGATTGATTACAAAAGCAAAAAAGTAAACAGTACTATAATGGAGGTTTCTAAGCGTGCATTTGTAATGGAGGTTTCTAAGCGTGCATTTGTATCTCTCTCTCTCTCTCTCTCTCTCTCTCTCTCTCACACACACACACACATCAAAATACATACTATTTTAACTTATTTTTTTTAGACGTTCGACAGAGCTTCCGCTTTTAGTTGAGTTGAACTTCCTGAGAGACTTTAGGTCAACTTCTTCTAAAAGTTCTTCTAATCAAATAAAACACTTTCAGAATATTATACAAACGTATTTAAAATTAGCGTCTTAGCATCGAAAGCAACTTTGACTTTTCAAAAGTCTTGTTAAACGGGTTATTAATATTGTTCAACAATGTGTAGTACCGATAATGTTAAAAATTGAGTTACGTTACCCGTCACATTGTCACCAAGCTCGTTGATATCATTGCTGGTATTTGTATATGAGAATCCAACACCAATGGGAGATTCTACAAAAAGTAAGTTGGCCGCTACACAAGGAAAAATTAAAATGTAGTTTAACGAAGTAGTGAAAAAGTAGTTACAATACTGGAGATGATTTTGTCGTAAAATTTTTAACTTATTTTTCTTACTTAATACATTACTGAGTTATTCAATCTACCTTAATTCCGACGTGCCAAAAGGTAAATTGAAGGTTGCCATAAAACATGATGAGAAAGTGAAGTAAATAAAATAATTTTGCATTAATCATACCTTTATTCCAGGAGTTATTGTTTAATTTGAGCTCTGGTTTGCCTTTTTGTGTTAAAAAAGGCCCTAATTCTTCAGCTGCACCGTAACCAACAGATGAACAACCAGGACCTGAAATGTTCAAATTAAAAATAGATAAATATCTAATTTATTTTCGGGAAAATTTCATTTCTAAGAT
>CAIGRK010228657.1:0-22210 GCA_903798315.1 Fraxinus greggii
TATAGTAATAGAAAAATAAGTTAATTTTTTATTCGTTATACTGGGAACCAAACATGTATAGTGTGCATACACTAGGTTTTGTTTACTTCTCATTTTCTGTTTGGTTGTAATCCGGAATTTTAGAGCTATTAATCTAAATGATTGGTAGACTTTGTACTTCAACATTTGTATTTACCATTTTCTGTTTGGTATACACTAGGTTTTGTTTACTTCTCATTTTCTGTTTGGTTGGAAGCTGGGATTTTAGAGCTATTAATCTAAATTATAGGAAGACTTTGTACTTCAACATATTTATTTCGTTGGTTTTCATGGAGGCTACACCGCAAAGACCTTTAGACACAGTTCAGTCTCTTTGGTATAACAAAGATTACGTCGCATCTGCAAGAAGATTATAGGCTTGTTTGGATCTGATTAAAATCTGATTTTAATCTAAGTCAAAGTCAAACAATCAATATTAACCACATCTTTCATGAGTCCCATATCATTTCAACCACACATTTCAAAAACTTCTATCACAATCCACTAAAAATCTAATTTTAATCTCTACCAAACGCCCTCTATATTTTTATCGCCAAATTTCTGACAAAGATTACATGGCATCTGCAGAGCAAGGAAGCCACGTGTACTTCGAATTATAATTTCTTTGCCCTCTGTTATGTTGTTATTGCCAACATTTCATTTTCAAATCATCACAAAAAGTGCATCATTTCAGAATGTCAACACTTCTTGCCTTGTTCCAATCATTACACGACATGGGTGGAACAAATTTAGTATAAAGTGACCATTACCTCCTCACATGTTTGTTTTGAATTTATCAAGGCTCATATAAGGAAATAAAACTAGAATGTCATTGCAATTACACTGCGTAAAAAGTTGGCTTTGCAAAATTCTCCTGTGGAGTATATGTTGAAATGGGTATATTCAAAAAAAGAGATTAGTGAAGACTCAATCATGGAACATTTGGGTATTGATTAGGCACAATAGATATAAGGAACTTGTTTGAGGAAGAGAATTTGAGGGCCACTTGTATCAAGACTGGTGAAGGCAAAAGTGGCTACGAAAATTAGGGAGATTTTAGGAGTAGATGCTTTGTTTTTTACTCATCCTTGTTCTTATGCTTTTTCCATATTTTTTTTTCTTAATACCTCGAACAGAGAGTGTTAAGATAAAATGTGAAGAGCAATTAACCAAAATGTTGCTTATACTGCCTTCTAGTTTGAGAGGTGATAATTTTTATCCTCCTCGCACTGAAAGTAAGATGCCTGCATTGCTGCTATTTTTTTTGTGTACTATATGCAATTGATAAATTGTAATCCTTTATTTTCCTCATTTTGATCTTTCAAAGGGATTTTAAATGGTTCAATTTGGTTTACATTTTTGAGATTAATACCATCTATTGGTTACATTGAATGTAAGCTTTTATATATTCCTATTTATTCAGTCCTTAATTGTGCTTTCTTTTCAGATGGTTACCCTTTTGAGCCTCCCAAGATGCATTTTACCACTAAAGTATGGTATGAAAAGCATGTCGTTCTCTACTGTCTCTTCTTTTATTGCGGATGATTTACATAGTTGTAAGATGAATTAATTAATGTTGTGCATGTGATCCGTCTTTTATTGCTAAGAGGCTCTTGTTGTTTGTGGATGGAAATAAAGAGACTAAACTTTGACGAACCATTAACTTGTCTGATCAGCAAATTTTATGATGCTTATGAGTCTTTTTTTTAGATAATATAATAATAATAAAAGCAACAGAAAATTCAATGTGCATAAGATACAGCTTTGTTGACTTTGTCTATGTCTACACATGATGTTCTTTTGGTTAAAGATGCATGGATAAATGAGTAAGACCATTTGTTGCACATATATTAGAAGCTAAAGTCTTAGTTTCATACTTCAAGTTGAACTTCGATAAGCAAATGTGAAATATAAATTTTTCTGCCGATCCAATGCTTAGGAAAATGTACTTCTTAGAACATGTTTTTTCTCTCCTCATTGCTCGATAGCAGTGTTCTAAAAAGACGCCTAGGCTTGAGGCACAGTTGCCTGCTTAATGCGCCCCTAAGCTCATAAAACTTGAAACTTGGCGTCCACATCTACTCACGTTTTATGCTTTTTAGATCACTACTCGATAGTACTAGAAGTTTATGTAAGTAGGCTCCCATTAATCATTTACGCTTGTATGTTTATTTCATACCAAAGGCATCCTAACATAAGCAGTCAAAGTGGAGCAATATGCCTGGATATCCTGAAAGACCAGTGGAGCCCAGCACTCACTTTGAAGACGGCTCTCCTTTCTGTACAAGCATTACTTTCTGCTCCAGAACCTGATGATCCCCAAGATGCTGTTGTAGCACAACAGGTCCTGCTCATGTCGACCTTGTCCTTGCTTTTCCCTTGTACTTTCAGATATTCTTGCTCCCAGCAAGAATTTATCAAATTTCTCAGATTGCTCCGTGGTTTATTTGCTTTTTTCACTCTCCCTTCTCAGCTGCTGATTAGTAATTTTTTTTTTTTGCACATTCCAGTATCTTAGAGACTACCCAACATTTACAGGCACAGCTCGTTATTGGACCGAAGCATTTGCCATGACCTCGTCTCTTGGTGTTGAGGAGAAGGTTGGAGGAATTTTGACCTTTTTTTTGTTTGCATTACATGTTTCCTCGTGTCCCTCAATCCCTTTTCTTTATCCCCAATTGTGTTCCTGAATGTGAGGCACTCCAACAAAATAAGAATCTGGAAAGAAAATGATGGTTGACATTTTTTTTCTACTTTTTCAAGATGAGATGAGATCTAGTGACTACACTTTGTAATATGCAAAAACATTTTTGGTCACACTTGTTCCAATTACGAAATTTATTTTAACAGGTACAAAAGCTCATGGAGATGGGCTTCCCTGAAGCTTTAGTTAGAAGTACCCTAGTGAGTGTTGACGGCGATGAAAACATGGCTCTTGAAAAGCTTTGCTCTGGCTAGCATGAGATTATTGTGGCTCCGAAGGGTAAATGGTATACAAAAGCAGATTATAAACAATACATTCTTCAATGAATACTCTGGTGTTTATCTTGATATTCTTTTAGTTTTCTTTCGCTTGTTGCTTGCTCCTCACCCTGGGGAATTTCACTTTGTGTCATTCATTTATCACCAGTGCTGCTAACACTAATGAAAATCGACAAAATTTCTTCTGAGGTGAAATTTGAAATCTCCCAGGCATGCATAAGGTTACTTTGAAAGATCAATGGTATACGTTATGATTCATTTGGATAATGTTGTTGGGATGCTCTTAAGGTATACCCCCACCTCACTCCTCACCCCTGGCTCCAGTGTTACTTGGGTTGGTGTAAACTATGAGGGGTAAGGGCCATTAAGGTTATCTTGTTGGACACTGAAATTTGTGTGGTTTTTAGTAGGGAGAGCTTATTTCATTCATCTTGAAATTGGTTTCTTGAATGGATTTGGGGAGTTGACATCTGTTGTCTTCATTTTGCTGTTCCTTTTGATCTTTCCTCTAAATTTCCGACATGTCATTTCAAAGGTGATGTCACTAGTAGGTTTTTGTGTTATCATCTTCTCATCCACTAATGAGAGATGGACCATGTAGGTGTAAAAAATTTGGTAATGCTATTTATCATCGTGATGATGGAATATCGATAATGTGACAATCCATTATCCCTTACATTTATTTCTCTCCCTCATCCTCTCTCTCTCTCTGAAAAAATGAACTGTCTAATTTCATTATTCTGTATAAACTATCACATCAACGATGATCCATCATCATAATGATAAATAGCATTATTCAGGGGAATATCAAAATGGGGACAACATATCTTATCTCGGATTTTGGTACTTTTATTGTATATTTAGTATGCAATAATACTCAATGGTAATAGACATTGTTAAAGACGGAAAAAAGTAACAGTTATGCTCTCAAGACAAGTTTTGTACTGCATAGAAGATATGTCCTGTTTTTAGTACTTGATGTTTAGCTCCACCGGTGCTAGAAAACTAGGTGACAACATATGATAGATTTAATCAAATGGACCATATTTCCTTGCATCAGTTTACGCTGTTGTTACACACTATTCATCTTGCTAGATAATAGCCTGTCAATGTGTACGGCTGACAGACATTTTGTGCTCTTTTGCCCATTATGTGTGTTTGGGTTCCATTGTAATGAGAAGACTAAAATGCGTGAACAGTAGTTGTGAATCTGTAATTAAAACTAAAGTATTATTATAAGTAACTCATAATGTTTTACAAACATTCGTTGCTTACAAAATCATTTATTTAACCTTAAAAAATAAACATATGAGAATGCCTTATCGGTTCGAAAATAACATCTTCATATGATTTGCACTTTGAATTCGCAAAATATACGAATATCGGAATCTCTCAATTTAATAAATAATTGAACTGCAACGAACTATGAATGTAAAAGGTGTTTAAATATGGAAAAGGGCAAAAAAAAATTTGAACTGGGAAACAGAATCTAATTCGTTTAGGAAAAATGTTTCATTAATTAATTAAGAACAACTTTAAATAATAAAAAATAAAAATAAAATCCTAACCTAATTAATGAAACCCTAGCTAGCTTGTATGTGCAAACACTAATGAAAAGCATGATTTCAAATCAAAGATGCAACTCTAAATCAACCAATTTCTTCAAATTTAAACTCAGATGCAATTGAATATTAAAATGCTTACTAATGAAAAGGAAAGGGGAAATATACTTGTTGATCTGGGTAATGGCATGACCTTCTTCCTAAATTTTTTTGGGTCGGTTTATGAGAGAGAAAGGGAGGTAACATTTCCGTAGGTTGTGGATGTGTGTGTGTGTGTGTGAGAGAGAGAGAGAGTGACGTGAGTGAGTAGGTGAGAGGAGGATAGGAAGTGAATTCCCTGTGAGATAAAATCTTACGTACACCAAAGAAAATATTTTCCTCGACTTTGAGGAAAATGTCTTCACATGATTAAAAGTAGAAAAATATTTTTCTTAGAAAAAATAGCAATAAAATAACATAAAAGTAAGAATTTAATTGGAAAAAAAAATATATTTTTCATGAAAATATTGACAATCAAACTCACTTTAAGGATCCGTTTGATTGCAAAAATGGAAAATATGTGAAAAGAAAATGAATTACAGGGAATTGAATTGTTAGGAAATTATTTTACTGAAAATTATAATTAATTGTGTTTGATTGGTATAATTTTTCACCTGAAAAATGTTGAAAGTTTGGTGTCTGTTAGACTTTATTTTTTATGAAAATTGTTCATTAAAGTGATAATTTTTCTACCATTGGGTCAGAATTTGTTCCAATTGTTAAAAAAATTAAAAAATTAAAAAAATTGTTTGACTTTGTTTTGCATGAAAATTGTCCATTAAAGGGAAAAACATTTTTTATCATTGTTGATAGAATTTTTTCCAATTGCAAAAAAATAATAATAAATAAATAAAATAAAAAAATCGAAAAACGTAAAAGCTGAAAAACATAAAAACCACCAAAGCATTGGGAAAACAAATTCATTCAAAAGGTGGAAGATTGAGCGTGGGTGAAAATGGGAAAATGAATTCCATGCAAATGTTTTGCTATCAAACATGAGCTAAAGGTGGGAAATGAAATTTTTTTCCCCACCTCCACGAAAAAGATTACATATCAAGCAGGCCTAAGTTTTCTTTTCAACAACCTATAAAAACCCTAGCTTACTTGTATATACAAACACTAATGAAAATCCTAATTTCGCTATCAGGTGGCTTTCAAGTCTTGCCGAGTGCTCAAATAAGCACACCATAAGTATCGTCTAATCACATTTTACATTTTTTACGACTAGACGAGCTCACTTAGACTCATAAAGTACTATTGAATATTTTATAGTTATGCATATATTTGGTTTTACTTGAAAATAATTTATGATAACAATACATATCTAAGGTAGTTACAAAATACAATTTCGAAATAAAAAATTTTATTTTGAAGTTGCAAAAATCATGCCATGGTTCAATTTTTATTAATGAATAAATGGTTAAACATATTTTATTAATAAAGTAGATAATTAAATATATTAATGTCACAATATTATGCAATTTATGATTACGATTACATACTAATTATAATAAAATAACATCACGGTTATAAACTACAAATTTTATAGGTTACAACTTATTTATCGATTATAATTATCAAATTAAATGATCACATATTATTTGTCAATCACAAATCACAAATTTTTTAAGATAATTGTTTATTTATCGATTACAAATTATTAAATTAATAGGTCATGTATTGTTTTTGAATAACAAATCATTAATTTTATAGGTTACAACTTATTTCACGGTCATGATTTATCAAAGTAATCGATCACTAGATATTTTTCGATAACAAACTATCTAGTTAATTGATAACAATTTATTTTTTAATCATAAATTATCAAATTAATTGATCATAATTAACAAAATTGTGAATCACAATTAAACATTTAGTCACAATTTAACTTTTTTAGATCACTTATTATTTATTACTCATATATTATCTACTTTATCGATCACATATTAATTATTGGTTACAAATTAGTTATTTTATTGGTCATAATTACTCGAATAATTGATCACAATAACTCTTCATCAAACCCAACCCAATCCAACACCACTCCACTCCACCAACCAAACGTCGCACCATCTTACAGTCACTACCATTTGTGATCACCGCCGTTACAATTATCATCACTCCAACTGCACCACGGCACCACCGGCACCACCACACCTACACCATCGGTACCACCACCAACAACCCCCATTTGCAAATAATAAAGTAGAGGAGGAAGGCAACTAATTGAGAAAGGAGAGCAAATGTCATGGCCAGATCGGGCAATCGATAGTGGATTACAGTAATCGTTGGCGTACGCATGGGCGACATTGCTATTGAAGAGTCAGGAGGACATCAACCGTACTATCACATGAACCGTCGTTACCGAATGGAAGAGGATCGACTAGAACTGCCCATCGCCACCACTACTTCACCACCAACGCCCATTTCCACGCCAACAATTGTGCCGCAGGCAACAGGGATGAGAGCCGCTGCAAGGGCGACGATGTTTGATTGGTCGGCCATCGATTCCGTGTGCACGACAATGTGTTTGAAGTTGAAATTCATGCGTGGATGTAATTTTCACATAATTTATTACCTTTACACCTGAACATACTTTCACCTGCTTTGAGTCACATTTATTTTTTTAAAAATTGTGTTTTGAATCAGTGATTTTTTGGAGAAAGTAAGGTTAAAAAAATAGAGAAAAAAATTGAGTTTACGTATATATAAAGTTATTTTATTGAAAAATGTGTAATTAAAAATGAATTTTGAGAAAAATAGGGCTCAAACACTGTTTGTGTAAAGTAAATTTGCAAGATCGAGACCTTTTTTTTATGACTTAGGTGTCCGAACTTCGCCCGATTAATTCTGAAGAATGGTGGTCTTCCCCCTAATTCACCACCGGATAAATTCGGATGCGGTCACAACTTATATAAACTTAGGTTGGACATTCGGAAAGCGGTTCTCTTCCCCGTGGACTTTCCTTTACGATATATGGACATGATCTTCGGAGAGACGATAAAGCGTACCATAACTTTGCTACCATAGGACATTTGTCTTCCAACATAAATGTTGCATTTCAACTGTTGCGGGGATTTGAACCTCCGATATTTCGTAGAAAATTTTCCTACGTTACTACTGCGCCATGAAGAAGACGGCCTCTGAGTCTCCACAACATATATAGTTAACCATAATGGAGGGAACCACGTGGACCAACTCTGTTGGGTTCTTTCTCACAATAAAGTTACCAGTCTCAATGTTTAAAATTACTATGATGATGAAAAGTTTAGAATATTGACCTTTTTCCTTTGATGGCTAGTAGTAATAATTAAAGTTTTACTTGGTGGAAGAAAATTGAAAATAGACAGAAAAATGACTTTTTTAAACTTTAAAGCGTATAAAAAATTTTCTACAAATATCATTCGAGTCGGTTTGGCATGTCTTTTGATTTTTATTTTATTTTTACTTCTTTTATAAGAGTCTCGTGTGAGAGTTGTTCTAATTTTTGTTTTAAAAATTAGTTTCTAAAAGAACTTCCTATTTTCAAAGTAATTTTAGAAAAAGTCACATTTGATCATTTTTCTCTAAAAATTCCTAATTAGAAGTACTTTAATACAATTAGTCAGATGAGTCCAAAAATAATTTCATTTTAGCTTTTTAAAAGTCGTGGCAAACGGGCGCTTCGTATTTCTTTTCCGCTAAAAAGTTGAACATTAATTTTAACTGTACAACTATCANTGTGAGAGTTGTTCTAATTTTTGTTTTAAAAATTAGTTTCTAAAAGAACTTCCTATTTTCAAAGTAATTTTAGAAAAAGTCACATTTGATCATTTTTCTCTAAAAATTCCTAATTAGAAGTACTTTAATACAATTAGTCAGATGAGTCCAAAAATAATTTCATTTTAGCTTTTTAAAAGTCGTGGCAAACGGGCGCTTCGTATTTCTTTTCCGCTAAAAAGTTGAACATTAATTTTAACTGTACAACTATCAACTTTTTTCACTTCTCATTTCTTGACAAGAAAAATTTTAACAGAAGACAATGAAACTTATAAGTAATTTTCTTATCTTTATATATTTAGATAGTGTATGTTTGTCTTGCTTTAAAATAAAATAAGTTACTTTTTTTTAATAAAATAACTATAGTCTTACGGTCAAAAAATAAGTAAGGAGATCGTTTCTCCTCTCATTGTTTTTAGCAGATAATCATAAACCTTAATAAAAATTAATATAATGATTAAAATGGATGTAATAAAATCTTTTAAACCCCAACACCCACGTCCAAACACATCAAATTCAATTTTATAATCCTCAACCTCCTATCATCCCTTTCTTCCCCTCAACCACGATAACGATCTGCTACGTACTTGTTTGACTTTGATTATTTGAAAGTCTCTTCAATTTCGATTCTTTGAAAATCTCCCGTTGAATTGAATTTGGCGTGCTTGGACATTAGGGTTTTAAAAGGCTTTATTAAAATCCATTTAGACCATTAAATTAAATTATATTAAGAGGGTGTTTGGTGGGAATTAAAATTAGATTTTTAGTAGATTGTGATAGAATCTTTTGAAATGTGTGGTTGAAAAGTTGTGAGACCCATAAAAAATGTGGTTAATATTAATTGTTTGACTTTAATTCAGATTAAAATCTGATTTTAATAAGAAACAAACATGGCCTAAGAACCATGATTATCTATCAAAAACGATAATAGGAGGTACACTCCACAATAACTTATATCTAATTTTGATGGTTAAAAATGTTAAATTTAAATGAAGTTTTATAAACTACAACATCTAAGCATACTCGTAACAAGTTATATATGTACAAATAACGAACTATTTGCTTGTGCATAAAGAGGAGCCAAACAATTATAAAATAAAAAATAAATTAAAATGTGTTCATTCTACTAAGTCTACGGGTTTGTCCATCTAATCTATTATCATCAATTGTGTGGATGAGTTGATTGCATATATTTTTATTTTTTTGACCAATAAAAATCAAATGGTCCCACTCAATTCCATTATGGGAGTTGGCAATCAAACCACATGATTTGAATTGATTATTTAGTAGAAAATGGAATAAAATATATAAAAATCCGAGTCAATTTAATTGAATAAAATGTAACCCCTATAGTTATTTATTTTTTCTATTCAAATGTGTAACTTTCACACATATACATTAATTCAATTGAATTTGTGGACTTCTTTTCCCACTTTGATTATTCCATTGGTTAATTTCAAATAAGAAGTCTTTGGAAAAAAGCAAAATTTCTACACTTCAAAACATGCAATTTTGACTCGAGTTTGATGGGCTGTACTATTGTTTCTGTCATATTTTACCTTAGATTGAGCATCGGAAATTTCAATGTAAACATTAGTTAGTCGACATTCTTGTCACGATATTTTGAGTAAGTGATAGCGATTTGATGGTTTGTATTGTGTTGTGGTATAAGCGAGTCTAAAATTAGAAAAGTTTGCCGACTGATATTAATTATTTTAAAAATCTTGTCAAAAGTTTTGCTGCTAAAATTGTTTATTTATAAACAAATCATATGATATAATTCAAGATCTTCTTATATAAGAAACTTGGTTTTTTTTTTTTTTTTTTATAAGATGACATCGGTATATTATACATGAAAAATTATATACTTTGTTGATTGAATGTAGATAATATAACTTTCTCAGCATTCTCTCTTTAATTTAGAGCATTAAATGTTTGTTGAATAATATAGTATGGAAAGAAATAGCATGCTCACTTGACTATTTCTTCGTGTCCTCCTTGTGGTCCATCATGATGAAAATGAGGGAGATGATATCGAAAACCTCGTGCAGGTTCGAGATGAAAATGACTCCATCCTTGTGTAGTCAAATTGAACAATTGGTCCTTAAAAGCAATCAATATGGCCATGTTAGAGCGATCTTGAATGTTTCTAAAGTGGGACATTTTGATAGAGTTGCTAAACTTCATCTCGATGAAGACCACTCATAACAAAACGAACCTTATTCCAGTAAAACAATCTTGCCTTGACTCGAGCCAATTGGATTTCACTTGATTGATCGGGGTGAAGTTTGTCGCTATTCGATATCGTGGTCTACCAGTTACAACAATTATACGGTTTGAACAAAATCTAGTAAAGCAAAACCCCAACCATACGTGAATGGAAATCTACTTTTTTTTTTTTTATTTCCACTTTAAAAAGCTTTTATATATTTGCCAAGCATATAAATTAATTGATTATACCCACAAAATAAATTAATGAAATAATGATGCCCCCAACCAGGATGCATCAATTGGCATGATTTGATACTAATGCATTACCAATATACTGTATTAATCAACTTATTATTTTATTTAGATTCTAGACTTCTATGTTAATGATGCCCCCAACCAGGATGCATCAATTGCTTAGTACTTTGATCAAGTGTAAAAGTAAGCTAGAGTTTGCTCAGAGCAATTGGTTTCTTTTGATATACTAATTCCTTGTTTGACCCCAATTTTTCAAATTAATTTTTCTTCAAACTCATTTTTAATTACACACTCTCCCTATAAAATAATCTTGCACGTATATTCATAACTCTTCTATACTTTTAATATCCAATTATCCAGAAAAATCATTATTTACAAAAAATATTCTGAAAAAATTTCTACCAAACATGAGCTAAAATTCTAGACTTGTATGTTTTAACGCATACCGAAATTTTTTTCAGATTATTTCCATCTTACAAGCATTCAAGAAAATTATCAAAAGTTTCACTGGATACGACAGAAGACACTTGACATGAATCACAGTAGCGTTAATGTTAAGCTTTGATTAACATTCTTTACTATGGTGTTGCTCTACCAACTCAACTCCAATCGAACAATCTCGTCTCAATAATTGACACCGTTATCAATCTCTACTACTTCCCCTACACTAGGATTCAAACGAGATCTTTCTTGGATTGCAATGTTCAAAACTATACCAATATATTCATGCTTTGTCACATTTATGCACTTATTTTTGTGTCTGATATAATAAATGCAAAATATGCCCTTTTAATAGGTTTGGCGAAGTAGGTTTGTAAGGTGTGAGCATTTCCTTTTCTCTCTCCATTTTTGCATTTAAATTTATTTATCTGAATTTAATACCAATAAATAGTAAATACAGTGTAAAATTGAAAAAAAAAAATATTTTTTCAATTGAAAAACTACAAATTTATAATAATTAATCAGTACTACAATTTGTTGATACAATAAAATAATTATTTTTAAATAGTGACAGAAACTCTAAAATGTAGCATTGGTTTTTTATATTTATTTAAGGGACTACACTACATGTAACGAATTCTTTTACCTAATTCCTTACCGACTATTCACTGTAGGGATGTGGACCATATCTTGGGATTTTTTTACTCATGCGGGGCCCTCGTGCATGTGAGAGGGGGTAAACAATTCGGTACATTAAATTATGTACAAATATCTTTACCCTTATTTAAGTGCAATCAACGGAAATCGTCCAAAATTTTGTTAAATTCCTCGTAATCAGCTTTTATGTTATGGATAGTTCGATGATATTTGGACTTTATGATGATTTATGAACCATAGTATAATTAATACATAATTGAATTTGAATTTTCTGTGAGCCGTTATACACGTATATAAGGGCCGTTTGGCATTCCTTTTATAAAAAAAGTAAAAAATTGATTCCGAGACTTAAAAGCTATTTTGAGAGACGATTTTTTGGAAATAATTTATCTAGCTAATATTTTTTTTTAAAAGTAAACTTAAGATAGCTTTCTAAAAGATTACTTCTACAAGAACAAAAGAAAAAAATAAAAAAACACTTCCAAACGGATCCTATGTAAAGCTCGTTTGGTGAAGAAAAACATTTCAGTTTTTGATGCCAGAAAGTAATAAACCTTTTTAATGGATTAATCAATCGATTGCTGTCGCAAATACCAAAATTCCAACGAAAAGAAAAGGACATAACTTTTCTTCTCTCTGTGTTGACGCAAATATTTGTATTCAGGACCTCATTTTTCTTGCATTCAAAATACACAGACACAGAGCAATAAATGCAGTCTGTCACAGACTCCGATAATAGCAGTGTTCTTTTGTGTGGTTATTAGTAAATTTTTCAGCTTACTTTAAATTATTTCTTCTGTAGAATTGTTTATTCTCAAAAGGGGAGGGAGGAATAAATGCAAAGCTGTTTTGTTTATCTAACTGCTCTTCCGATTGGGTTTATTTAATTTTTTTTTTAATAATAGAATCTCAAATTTGATTTCTTGAAACTGATAAATTTGTTGAAATAAGATGACGGGCAGCTGAAATTTGAGTTTAGTTTATTGAAATTTTTGATATTTTGCAATGGGCTGTGTTCTTGGTAAAATAAATGCCAAGGGAAAAGAAGCTCGACGGCGTTCTCGCCGCAGGGAAGAAAATGGGCAGGCTTCAGAACCCGACCCCACGAGGATTCAGAACGATTGTGAAAGAGAGAAGAAGATCGGAGAGTTTCCGGCGAGAGATGAGGGACTCCTTAGACCTACGGTTTCTGCGCCGGAGTTTCGACTCCGAACTGGCGGCACCACCACCCGGGAAGGGTGGCCTTCGTGGCTAGTCGACGTCGCCGGCGACGCCATCAAGAACTGGAGCCCACGTCGTGCCAACACTTTTGAGAAACTCGATAAGGTGCGTAGATAGATATATTTTGCAGTTCAACAGTAGTTTTAGAGAAAAGTACAACTTCTGAGTCGCAAGGTACAACCTTCGATAGCATGCATTACATATGTGATGTGTTTGGAGTGACTACATTATGGTCACTGGCTATTGTGATTTGTGAAATGTGAACAAATAATGATTTTCTGGTATAAAAAAGAACTTGTATTGCAAGAGCGCTTAAAAGCTGCTTTTTTCTGAAAGTAAGAAATAGATTTGTTTTTAGAGAAGGAAATTTTGTTAGTAAAGAAAGTAAGTTTGATTTACTTTTGAGCTCAGCCAAATGTGCTCCAACACTTTGGTCCCTGCTTGCCCTGAGAAATGAAATATCAGATTGCTATTAAGAAAATCACCTTTGCTTTGAATTTGTGGATTTTTTATTTGTCTATCTTTAGAAGTACGATGCACAAGAAAATACTTAAAAGCTCGTATATCATTGAATTATTGTAAATTTGTAGTCACAATGTTGTTTTCTTGATCAGATTGGGCAAGGAACATATAGCAATGTGTATAAAGCTCGCGACTTGATAACAGGGAAGGTTGTTGCGTTGAAGAAAGTAAGGTTTGATAACTTAGAGCCAGAAACCGTTGCATTTGTTGCAAGAGAAATACTCATTTTGAGTAGGCTGAATCATCCCAATGTAATTAAGCTCGAAGGGCTGGTTATTTCGAGAATGTCTAGCAGTCTTTACCTTGTTTTAGAGTATATGGAGCATGATCTTGCTGGCCTCACTGCTGTCCAAGGTGTCAAGTTCACAGAACCCCAGGTAGAGAATTTAGGAAGCAAGAATATGAGCTTTTTTTTTTTAATAATCTCTTATGGTTTCATTTGATGGGTTTAATTGGTTTGCAGTCTATTAAAGTGGTTGGTTAGATTCAAATACTTTCACCTATTGCCGATGTTAGTGTTTCAGGATGTGTAATTGCTCTGTATTGTCTGAGAAAGCAGAACCATGTACTTCATTCCTTTTCTTTTTGATGATTGATGGAAGGTTTAACAAGCTATCAAATGATGTTGTAATGGTTTGCAAGTTTGAGAACGAATTTTATGCTTAGACTTTCTGCAATACAGCAACTTAGGATTGTATGCAGCTAAATGTCGTGAACTGTCCAAGAAATTGTGCAAACTTGTATTAACAAATACCAGGAAATTATTATTTGTTCATATAAATAATATTGGTCTTTGTATCGAAAGATAGATGTTTATATAAAATCTAAGCTTTAAGAAATATTCTGTTGGGACTCGTTCCTTTCACACTCAAATTATAAACCCTAACCACTACTAGAAAACAGACTTGCAGAGTGATGCAGTGAGGTGAAACTATACAGTATAGAAGTCAAAGGTCAGCACATAAAGAAAGAATGAATTTTCCATCAGGAGTGGAGATTTCTCTTTCTTCGCTATAACATTATATTTTGCAATTTATTGTCAGCATACATTTCGACCTTAACATCTTTATTAAACTTTTGAGAAAATTTGATAAAAAATTACTATAGTGTCAGCAGTTTTGTTTATTAGCCATATTATGAATATTTGAGTGGCTTCTCATGATTATATTTCCTGTCGCAGGTCAAATCTTTTATGAAACAATTGCTGTCTGGCCTTGAGCATTGCCACGACAATGGTGTTCTACATCGTGATATCAAATGCTCTAATTTGTTAATTGACGATGATGGAACCTTAAAAATAGCCGATTTTGGGTTAGCTTCTTTTTATGATCCTGAACACAAGAAACCCATGACCAGTCGTGTTATCACTCTCTGGTACCGTCCTCCAGAACTTTTATTAGGGGCCACTTATTATGGGGCTGGTGTTGATTTATGGAGTGCGGGCTGCATTTTGGCAGAGTTGTTTGCTGGGAAACCAATAATGCGGGGACGGACGGAGGTATTCTCTCTCAGATTTGCTTTGTACAAGGGAAATTTCTAATTTTGGGGACTTTAGCTTCCGGCAGCTGAAAATTATTCTGTTTAATCATTATTGTCATGGATATTTGATCAAGTTCAAAATCTTTATTCTCGATTTCTTTGCTAATTAGGTTGAGCAACTTCACAAGATCTTTAAATTATGTGGTTCTCCATCAGAGGAATATTGGAAGAAATCCAGATTGCCAAATGCAACTCTTTATAAACCTCAGCAACCTTACAAGTGTTGCATAGCAGAGACATTTAAGGATTTTCCACCATCAGCTCTCGCTCTGGTAGAAACTCTTCTTGCAATTGACCCTGATGCTCGAGGCTCTGCCACTGCAGCATTAAATAGTGAAGTGAGTAGTCCTCGAATCTGTAAAATTTTTGTTTGAAAAAAAAAGGTTCACTTTTAAATATCTATTAGATATGTTTATTATCATTTCCGGCAATATAAGTTATATAACTGAATGAAGGTTTACTACTTCCGATTGCACACATGACCATCACTATAGATATCATTCGGAATGAGAGGCTGTTTGCTAGTTAATTCACTCTTAGGAAACATTATTATGCTTCCCAGCAGGAGCAATGGCTTTGAACACAGAATCATTACGACCTGCATATTTGTAAGATATACATATCAGTATCAGCCAGCAACATCTACCTAGCATGTATCTGCACTAAAAGCCAATCAAAGTCTGTGTGTTTATGCTCTTTGTGTTCCATTGTAAAGAGTTGATTATTATAGCATAATGAGATTTTCGAAAAATTTTATTTGGTGTACGTGGTCTTTGTTTGAGTGAGTGAGTGAGTGAGAGTAAGTTATTGGCTCCTTTAATATTCGTGTTTTACGTGGCGAATTTTTATCTCTGCTCTGTGATCATGGACACAGTTCATAACCTAACCATATGAACACTCTAGGTCTTGTGGGTGCTTCTTTTATTTTCTGGAACTCAAAATAAAATCTATTGATACATCTTCAAATGTGAGTGATGGGGCTACAGTGGTCAAAGATAATTCTGATATTGCTCTGTTACCAATTGCACAAGCTCCCACATTGAGGTTTAGGCAAAATATAAGAGAGAAATAACAGAGAAAATTAACATAATTAGGCACTTGGCCTACGTCCATGTACCGGGAAGATAGGAATTTCACTTCTATAAAAGGGGAGAACATAAAATAGTACGAAGTACTAAATCCCAAAACTCTCACAAAATATTTATACCAAATGGAATAAATTATCTCAAAATCTAGTGATATTCTTGTGTAACTATCTTTGGTGAGCTCTGGGACTTCATTTGACTCTTTTGAGTACAAGGGATTCAGCCACATTTGATGGCAACAAACAAGCCATGTGCGCGACTGATGGGCTCTTAACCTATATAACCTATATAACTTTGGCTATAAAGTGCCAAGCTCTTTTTCAGTTGAAGTACGCCCAAATATTTTGAGGTGAAGTCCCTCGTCTAAGTATGATTGTTTATGCTTGCATGCATGTAGGCTAATAGCGTTACCATATCAAACTTCTGTCTTTTCTCTTCTTATTTCATTCTCTTGTCCATTTTATTTCTCCATAAAAATGTTTTGTTTCAACAAACTCATTTATTAGAATATGCTTGCCTCGCTAATCCTCATACTTGCGGATTGTTTATAGCCAATCTTTAGAACTACTCATTCTTACCTTTTGCATGTGGTATATATTAAAAAAATTGCTTCACAAAATCAACCTCTTTTATTGGTAGAAGTTTACTTCTCACTTACTATTTCTTTTGCAATTTGTGTTTGTCTTGTGCATCTGGTGATGGAGATGTTGGTTTTAATTAGTAAAATTAAATATGAACAAGCGCACTGGTGACAGAATTACTCGTGTTTGAATTCAATATCTTGTTTATGAACAGTTCTTTATCACCGAACCATATGCCTGTGAGCCATCAAGCTTACCAAAGTATCCTCCAAGCAAGGAAATGGATATAAAATTGAGAGTTGAAGAAGCCAGAAGGTGCTTTTACTTCCTTGATTTCAAGAATTTTTTTGACCAATATCAATTATATGCTGACATTTATCTTAACTACAGGCAACGAGGTTTAGGTGGGAAAGCTCGTGAAGTAGATGGTACCAGAAGAGTGAGAGTTCATGGAAGGGTCAGCCGAGCAATTCCAGTGCCAGAAGCCAACGCCGAGCTACAACTTAACTTAGATGTAAGTCAAACAGATTCCATTTTGTTTATGCTCTATATTACCATGCCAAATGCTATCTTAGTTATCATCTCTTATAATATAATTAAAAAATTACTGCTGTCTTTCTGATGAAGCGTGGGGTGTAAATGGTGTCATTTGGAGAGCTGCTCTTACTGGGCTTCTGCTGGTTAAGGACTTTAAAGTCCTGTATGCAATTTGAGCTCAGTGGGCTGTCACTTGTATTTTAAGAAAATTGTTATTAATCTCGCATAAGACCGTAACAAAGAGAAGAAAAATAACAGCAAGAATCAAGAGACGGGAATCGAAGGAGGAAATAAGACGACGTGAATGCTCAGTTAAAGAAATAGTGAATCTGTGGCTTACAACCAACTTTTAGTCAGAGGACAGTGTTCTCCATGTTTAGCTAAGCTTAAAAAGTTCACCTTGAAAATAATTATTTATTTAATTCATAATTGGAACAAGTAACTTACTTTGACAATGTGGTAAGAGTTAATTTCTAAATAAGTAACTTTTTTTTACTTTTAAGAGAGAGGCAACCTAGCCAAACATGCTTGAAAAACATTTTTTCCTCTCATTTTTAAGCTTAACCAAACGTGACACGGATGTTGAATACTGAGTAAGGAATTGCTATTTATAGATATGATTCCATATATCAAGTAGCTGCATTGAGAAAGAAATCAACCAGTGTTTATGAGCGAAGCTTTACCAAGCTGATGACTTTGTTCGAGCCTCCATTTGGAGGGAAGGGGTGAAATCTGTTGATCCCATTTTAAAAGAAAAGAAAAAAGAATTTAAAGAACACTCATCAAATCTCATATAATTAAGTGGAACCTTCATGCTGAAGTGAATCATTACATTGTGTTTAGGATTTTCTTGAGTGTAATTTTACTGTTCTATTTTTACTCTAATTGCAACTGATAAGAATTCGGTAATAAGATGATACACAAAGATTTTAATAAGATTAAGAGCTACTTTAGTGACGTCGTAGACCTCACTAAAATAAGACTGGCTGTGCTGCTAAGCACCATTTTTAATCTTCGAACTCTTTTATCTTCGTCTTTTTATCGTTTGTGTATATAATCGTGTGTGGAATCTACCTATAGGAACTCATTTGCTTAATATCTAATGATTACCTTCTTTGCACCCACTATATTCTACAGCGGTTGCGAGTCGAGTCACAGGCTAATGCTAAGACAAAAAGTGAGAAATTTCCACCACCCCATCAGGATGGATCAGTTGGATACCCTATGGAGGATATATCATCACAAAATGGCCCTGTATCTTTTGGTGCTTCTGATGCTTCTTTGAATTCCTCAATTTTTGATCCAAAATCGTCCCGATTTATGAGAAATAATTCAGTAACGAGGGCAGCTACCCGGAGGAAAAACAAGAAAGAAGAGACTCATATGGGTCCTCCTCGGAAATTCACCAATGCATTCTATCCTTCCTTAATCGGTTGGTCCAAGGATTGGAAGTTCAACCGGAGACGATCAGTTTCAGAAAATTTTGCTGAAGGAAGGTAGAGAAAATCTAGAGGAAACAGTCCTGAAAACTTGGTGTTTTTACCATTGTTGGGATCAAATATAATCTTCCTTGTTATAGATTTCATTCTCAATTTTGTAATTATGTTGGTTTTATGTATAATTAACACAATTCAAAGCCTCAAGAGGGTTGTTTCATATAGTCTTCATCTCTACGCAATTCTCTGTCTTCGTCTTTATCGATTATGAAATTTATATACGTGGAATCCCACATTTGTTGTATAGTTTAGACTCGGGATTTTACTGCCTACCAGGTTTAGTTGTAAAGATTTTGTATCTAATCATGTGCTCATTGTAATCAATATCACTTTTATTTTTGCAATTTCATCGAGGATTGGAGTTTTACATGCAAAAGATTGTGCCTCAGTATTCTATGGGATCTCTTCGTTCTGTTCGTGTAATCATACCCCAAAATGTGTAAATTCTCAACATTTTCGGATCGCTTGAGCTATGTTTGGTATATCGACTGGACATGATTGAAAAGGATAATAGACATTTCTTTTATCTTCGGTCCTCAGTTTGATCTAGTTTGGTGTAACCAATTGTGTAAATAGTCACGTAATGTGACTCGAACACTATCAAGTATTATTCAAGATTTCAGATGAACAAATTAAATTCCCGAAAATTCAACAAGGTATTTGACTCAGTCCAGGCTCCACAGAATTCGAGATAGTCGAGCTGCTTATGCCCAAGCAATGCAAACCTCATTTGATTTGGTATTCTACATGGTTAGGCTTGACACAGTTTGCGCTAAGCATGGCTTTTTTCGGGTTTTCTATGATTCCTCTTCCCCACTTCAAAAGGCACTTCAAAAGGTGAAAGTAGGGTCGTACATGTGGATATGATCATAGAGTCACTGAACACCGAGACTTCGAACGTAGCAAACCAAACCAAAGAGGAAGGGCTAAAAGAACTTTATTCCTAGTATCAAATTTATGCATTTTTCTATTCTGAAAAAAGTCATCAACTCGCAAAGTTTTCCATCCGTACAACATTTGACAATCATAAGTTAAATTTAACGTGGCGACCAATGTAACAAACCACATGAAACCATTGAAGAAAATTTGGAAAGTGATAAAAAATCATCAATTGATGAGTTGAAAAATACGATCCAAATTACATTATTAATGCCTCAAAAACTAATAAATATTAATTTTTCCAACCTCTCATAAATCACATCACCCAAAAAGGGTCAAAATCAGTGAAAAAACTTGCAAGAGCAAACCCTTAAGCGTAAACCTACATAAACGATTTTATCTCGCATATTTTAAATTAAATCTATAAAAGAGCGACTTTAAATTAAAAATCGCATTTTGATTTGCGAAATATTTTCCCAGAAACAACTGTTTGGTTTTTCTTGAATTCCTTCAAACTCGCTCACCAACAGGAAGAAGAATCAAAACAGAAACCATGGCTCTTTGGATGGAGGCGGGTTCGGAACCCAAAACCCATAATGAAATAGCTGACCTTGAAGCCATATCTGCCCTAAAAGAGTCTGCTGCTATTGAATTTAAGGTTTCCTTAATGGCTTCCCTTTTACAATAATTATTTATTTTAATATTAATCTTTCTTATTTTCCTTTCTGCTTAATTTGGTTTAGTTTAATTTATATGCTTTGACAAATCGCTTTCTTCTTTGGCCTTTTGAGTGATTCAACAGAAAATTGGCAGAATTTGGTTTTTTTTACAGTATTAGTTGCTGTTTTGCTATGATGTTTGCGTGCCCGATTATATACTTTACATAAACTTGGTCAAAATTCAATCTTGTATTGCATTATCAGTGAAGATTCAATCTTTGAATGGGAAAAATTCTTCATTATTTCTCCGACCCATATGTATAATATGCATACTTAGTACACTGGTCCAACCTTTGAACTCAATGATAAGAAAATGGTTTGTAATATGTTTGTTGATGTTTACGAGATTGTCTATCGTTACCTGAAATTAGTTTTGCTTTTGTTAAGTCCTGTTTGTGTAAATAAGGGAAACAATGGAATTTGAGAAAGCTAAAAAATGAGAATAAAGAAGATTTATCGTTGTTCCGTCTGCTCTCAGGAAAAGGGTAATGAGTATGTGAAAAGTGGCAAAAAGCACTATTTGGATGCTATTAATTGTTACACCAGAGCTATAAATCAGAAGGCTTTAAGCAATTCAGAGAACTCGATTGTTTATTCAAATAGAGCTCATGTCAATCTGCTTCTGGGAAATTGCAGACGTGCTCTCCAGGATGCCGAGGAGGCAATCAGACTCTGTCCAACAAACGTTAAGGTTGTAATTTTGGGTTAATTATCTTTGTCATAAGTTGTATTATTATTTTCTATATCATTAACCACTACACTCTTGTTTAGGCACTTTACAGAGCAGTCAAAGCATCATTGTCACTGGATTTGTTGGATGAAGCGAAGTCATACTGTGACAAAGGCCTTGACCAATCACCAGATAACGAAGAATTGAAGAAGCTAGCCAAGCAAATTGATCTGAAGAGATCAGTACATGAACAGCGCCAAGCTGAAATTTCCAAGGCTGTGGAAGCAGCAGAGGTTCAAAATTTATGGTGTTAAGCAAAAATCAAGTTCTTAAATATTGGGCGTGCTTTTTACCTTTTAGTTTGAATACATTCAGGGCCTTGTCTCGGCTTTTGAGCATAGAGGACTACGAATTGGGAAGGCAATGTATCAAGAACTCACTGGACTTAAAAAGCCAATACTAGACAAAAACAATATTCTTCATTGGCCTGTTATCCTTCTTTATGCAGAGGTTATGTCCAGTGACATAATTGAGGATTTTTGTGAGACTGACATGTTTTCAGCTCATCTCGACATGATATCCTTGGGCCACCTTTTTTCTCTTCCCCCGCCCCCAATGTATAGGCTCCATTTCTTCATGATTAGTATTTAGTATTCATGTTGATTCTCGTGATCCTTAGCTTCCAAACATGTTCTCAGATGATTGCCCTCCTTTAACCTGGGATACAGGAAAAGCTTACTCTCGGGGCGCTATTGAGTTGTACTATGAGGTATGTAGTTGTCTGTGACTTCTTGATTTTTGTGTTGGTAATCTCATTTAGGCTATTGATTTTGCCAAAAAAGGGGTCATGAATGCTTCTACTTGAAAATCTTTATTGCAGTTATTTAACATAGTCTTAACCATTAGGAACAGTTTATTTGAGGAATTAGCATACCGACTTTCTTTAATCCTTTCCTGTTCGTTGTCCAAATTTTTCCTTTATTTCTTCTTTGGTCTTTCTTTATGATTTTTTCTAAACCAAGCATTCATCTTAGATT